>LOJH01064661.1:0-10568 GCA_001685095.1 Ellobius talpinus
AGAATCCCCCAGTGAGGGGCTGGGGTGTGGCTCAGTGGTAGAGCACCTGCTTAGTATATATAAAGCCCTGGGTCCAGTCCTACAAAACTAATGAGACAAATACAGGGGTAAGGGAGAAGGGAAGTTGCAGCAAGATAGCTGCCCAGACAGCAGGTTCTGGTAGTCACATCTATGCAGGCTAGGACTGGGCTATTCTGCCCCCCTTCGTTTCTGGCATTCATGCCTCCTCAGAGCTGCGCCTATCCTATCCAAACTGCCTAATACCCTAGGCCAGCCTGAGGCATCTACATTCATGGTTCGAGTTTTGGAGATCATTAGTGAAAGTGACAGGTGGTGGATCACAGAGAAGCTGCATGTGAAGACAATGGTGACAAGCCCCACCCATGCCTAAAGTCGAGGGACCAACACAGCCCATGGTACCTCATGAGTGACTGCCACAGTAGTCTCTCTCTCTTGTCTCTTAGCTTCTTCCAGTTCTTGACACTTGTTGGTGAGGGCTTCAATTTCCTCTCTAAAGTACAAAAGGAAAAGATAATCCTTGGTCGTCATCTGGTAGGAAAAACTGTCATACAGTGGTCCAGGCAGTGCTCACAGGGACAGGCTACAGGAATGGACTTCTAGCAACTGGTGGTCACCATCAATGCCACTGCAGGGGCTCTCTAAATTGTCACCTGTGTTCTGAGAGCCTGCAAGGGCAGGGCTGAGGATTCTAGGCCCAGCCCTATTCCTGAAGTATCATGAGTTGGAAAGGGGTCTGTGGTAAAGAGCTTGCCTAGCATGTGGGAAGTCCTGGGCCCATCTCCAGTACTACACAAAAGAGCAAGGTAATTCTGGCATTTGGAAGGTGAAGGCAGGAGAATAAGAACTTCAAGCTCATTTTTGGCTATAATAAGTTCAAAGCCAGAGTCAGGTACATGAAAGCCTGTCACACACAAACTCAGGGCATCCCAGTGTGGGGACACACACTTGTGATCTCATCAAATATGGTTTGACAATTGAGTGGCTGAAGTCGCAAAGCTGCACTCTGAGGCCAGTTTGCACTACACAGTGAGATCCTGGGCCAAACAAAATAAAAGCACAATCAAAACATTACTTGATACTCAGTGTACTTACCTCAAAGCCTGCTCCTGTTCACGTCTCTCCTTCTCGCCTTCCCTGGCTATCTCCAGCTCCTTCTCCAAGTAGATCTTGGCCTGCAGCAGCTTATTCATCTCCACGCTGAGACACAAGCAGATATCTCCAGGGTCACTAGACCCAAGGCTAGCCCAGCTGAAGGATGCTTCCTGTATCCTGTCACCCTGCTTCCCTCCTTAGGCACTGAATCTAGACAGGTCCTTGGTCCTAAGGACAGGGTCAGAGCATCTCTGAGGGTGCTGATGCACTGCTGACACCCCTGTAGAGGGACTGTCATAGGATGAGGTCAACATGAGCAGAAGCAGGTAAGATCCTACCCTAAGACAAGAGATCTCAACATGACAGAGGACAGTTGAGTGACACAGAGCCTTGCTCAGTGCAAGGTTTGAACCCAGGAAGGACCTGCTCTGTTCTGGCTTAGCCTTGGGCACTGCTGACACCTAGCCCCGGGGCAGGTGCTTGCACCAGGATATGGGTAACACCATGGCCATATACTCAGCCCTGATGAGATTCTGTTTAAAACTCAGACCTGCCACTTCTTGCCGGAGAACCTGCTTCTCCAGGTCCCGGCTAATCTCCACACTGAATGTGGAGTGGGTAGCAGGGTGACCGTCACACAGTAAGGGCTTTGTATGTGGTAGCTATTGTGTTACCTCACACTGCGAGCTTCCACGCCTGTGTTAACGCAGTAAGAAAACTTTAAAAAGATGTGTTTTACTTTATGTGTATCAATGTTTTGTCTCATGTATGGGCACCATGTGCAACGTCAGAAGAGCATGTCAGATTCCCTGGAACTGGAGTTATAGACAGTTATGAGGTGTACTGTGGGTACTGGGAATTGAACCTGGGTCCTCTCTGCCACAGCAACAAGTGTTCTAAACCACTGAGTCGTCTCCTTGGTCCCCCTGTGTTAACCATTTTACACAGGTTGCCAATGAGACCGTCTGTGGCTACGCAGAGTTAGAATGTTACAGCTATCTGGAAGCTGTTAGTCCTAACAGCCACATATGCCCACCTCTGTGTCTGACCTCACATCCATGGGACTTTTCCTTTCAGAAGGTACAAGGAAACCTCTGGCTCCCAAAGACTAAGAATGTCCCCAGACTGGGTGGTAGTGGCGGCACACGATATTAATCCCAGCACTAGTGAGGCAGAGGCAGGCGGATCTCTGGGAATTTGAGACCAACCTGGTCCACAAAACACAAATTCCAGGGCAGTTAGGGCTGTTACACAGAGAAAGAAACCTGTGTCTCAAAATCCAAACAAACAAACAAACAAACAAACAAATAAACAAAACAAAAAACCAAAAAACGAATGTCCCTAGACAGCACCCGAAGCTGTAACGGAGATCCCCCTGCTCCACTGTACCCTCCTACCTGTGGTGTCCCTAGACAGCACCCGAAGCTGTGATGGAGATCCCCCCGCTCTGCTGTACCCTGCTACCTGTGGTTTCCACCAGTGTATTCTAAATCACCTCGACTTAGGGCTTTCTTTGTTCTTTGTTCTGGTCCTTTAAAAACTTCATGAAAGTGTCCCATAGTGGAACACGGTATTTAAGGTAACTATAGTCACTTGTATCTGGCTACAGAATAAACTGTTAACCCCTTTGGGGGAGAGAACTGTGGTTTTTTTTTATTGTTTTGTTTTGCATTGATGAGAGCTTGACAGAAAATGCAGAAGTTACTTCAAAATGACTGATGTCATTTAAATTATTTTTATATATACTGTGTACATGCATGCACACTTGCACATGTACCATGGCGCACATGTGGAGGTCAGAGGAAAACTTGGGGGAGCTGGTGCTGTCCTCCCACAATGTGGGTCCCAGGATCTAATTCAGGCCATCAGACTTGGTGGCAATTTCCTTTATCTGCTCTCAGGCCCACCATCAAGATTACAAAGGTTTCCATGAAATGCTACTTCTTACAAGGAACCCTCCACCAACTTTCATCAATGCCCAGGAAACTAGGCCACAAGGCAACTGGGGCCTTTGCTCTGTACATGGGGCACAACTGGCAGGGTTTCATAGTCCTCAACTTTTACCTTTTTTGCCTTCTCACAGTCCCATGGTTTTAGGGCTTGAATTTAAGATGGCCCACAAGCTAGGCAAGTTCAATACCATGGCTACATCTCACATGCGAGGCAAGATCTGTACCACTGAGTTACATCTCACATGCTAAGCAAGTTCTGTACCCCTGAGTTACATCCCCAGAACTTGGGCTTTTGAGCTTCACCATGTAGCCAGGCTTACATCAAACTTGAGATCCTCCTGCCTCAGCCTCCAAGTGTTGGAATTACAGGTACATGCCACACCTGGCTTCCCAGAGGGTAGGGTCTTGGGTCCTCTATCCTAACCTCTCCAGGGGAATGGGGCTTCGATAGCTGCAATCCTAACTAGCTTCTAGGTGGGTGGAATCTGAGGCCCTTGCATCCCCAACAGCTCCCAACAGTCAGGGCTAAGGCCCTCAATCCAGTTAGCTCCCGAGTGGGACCACAAGGTTAGCATCCCTAGCCAGCTCATGGATGGGCAGAAGCTGAGGCCCTGCACCTCCCACCAGCGCTCAGATGAATGGGGCTTAAGGTGGGCAGGGCTTGAAACCCTAACCTCTCCATCAGGCCCTGGGCAAGCAGGGCAGGGTGGGGGAGTGTTTGGAGGGGGCAGGGACAAGGTCTGCATTCCTAACCAGCGTTCAGGTGAGTGGGGCCTGAGGCTTGCACCTGGCCCCAGGACTTCAAGGTGGGCAGTGGGTAGGCCTTGCTTCCCACACCAGCTTTCCAGGTGGGTGGGGCCTGAGACCCTTCATCTCCAAAAGCTTTCAGGGTGGGCAGGGCTGGTGGCCTTGGTCACAGTTTTATGACAGCAATTTAAAAATAACTAAGACACAGAGGCTGGCCTTGAACTGATGATCTTCTTGCCTACACCCCTCCAAGTCCCGAGACTGCAGGCAAGCGCTGCCCTCCCCGTGATATGGGTGTTCAGGGATGCACTAACTCCTACGTTTCAACCCTCCAAGTCAGCCACTTACTCTTTCTCCACCAGCTGTGCCTGCAGTGCGCTCCGCTCTCCTTTCAGGATCTTCAAAGTTCCTTGGAGATGCTCCTGGTCCTCGGATGGATCCCCTTTGGGCTGGTCCTCTTTGGACTGGTTCCCTTTCGGCTGCTTTTGGACTGAGATGTTGGATGAGGAGTGGACCAGGGGATTCGGCTTGACCAGCTCTGAAGTAGAGAGCTTTGGGCTTTCTGAGGAGTTCACCTTCTGGAGGCAATGAGTGAGACTCAGGGGCGGCCAATCTCCAGTGTGTGGGAGAAGCTTTGCTGTGGGGACTGAGTCAGTAGGTTCCCTTCCCATAGTGCTGGCCAGTCCCAGAGGCAGGACACGGGTCAGAGCTACCAACACCATATATGATGAAAGCCACCAAGGAGGGAGGCAGGCAAGGAGGATGCACACATTGGAATTTGGAAGCTCCAACCCTTGTGCTTGCTGTTCACAGTTCAGTTTTGTCTAAAAGTGCCGCCTGTTTCCCCAGGCCTTTGCTATTGGGTCTTTGGATATACCTGAATTTCCTGTATTTCCCAGCATGCTTTACGTATTAAGTATTTCCACAACACAGAAACTTCTTTCCCTACTCTGCTCTGTCTACTTTTCTATGTTCTAATTTGTCAGGACCTGACTATATTTAAAACATTCTCCCTCAGGCCTTGTATAGCTTTGTCAAACAACTGGGAAACTCTGGTTCAGAACTTTTTCTTTCAATACTGGGGATGCAACCAATGCTGGGAAAGTCCTGTGCCACCAAGTCAGGCAGATTCTAGGTAGGTGCTCTACCGCTGAGCCACGCCCCCAGTCATTCACTGTGGAGTCCAGGCAGGCGCTCTACCACTGTGTCATGGCCCCTGCCCTTGCCTAGAGTCTAGGAGGCACTGTGTCACTAAGTTACGTCCCTGGCATTTGATCTCAAGATCCTAACAGGATGGACAGGTTTCCCAGAGCCAGACTCCTCTATGAGGCTGGTATGGGGGTGGGAGATGAGGAACAGCAGCTCATGTCTGCTGGCACAAGTGTAGATGAAGAGACTGCTGAGGATTCGAGTATTATAAAGAAGTTTGGGACTTGCAGATGTGTGCACCAGGCTAGACCACAGGCACACATGGTCATACAAATCCACCTGTGGCTACAGGAAGCCTAGTGATGGGTTCTATAAAATGAGGGCTGTGAACGACACAATCTCAAGCCTTGCCCAGACCTGCAAGTAGTAATGTCTTTCCTGTGCACTTGGTAAGGCCTGCTAAGCAACCCTACGTGCGTGTTGAGTGGCTTATCTCACTCTGTGACTCTGTATCCCCACTAACCCAGACAGTGGCTGCTCCTTGGCAGGTAGGCCCCGAGGAGACATTAGACCTGCACTTACCTTTTCCAACTCGGCGATGTGTCTCAGCAGCCGGGGCTTGCTCCAGTCTACGTAACCTAAAGAGGGCAACGGGGTTTACAAGACAGTGCCCATGGGCCCTGCAGCAGGGCCACTCTTCTGAGACATGGACTCACTGCTTCCCACTGCATGGACTGACAGCCAAACCATAGACCCCACTGGGCAGGTGCTTGTCACCCGAGGGTTGCTTATCTCACATGGGCCAGGCTGGTTTCGAACTTACTATATAATAATGGAGGACAACCTGGATCTTCTGCTCTTTCTGCCTCCATCTCCTGTGTACTGAGATGCATGCTCTATCACTCCTGGTTTATGTGTTGTTGATGGGGCTTGAACTCAGGGCTCCAAGCACTCTAGGCAAGGACTCTCCCAACTGACCTACGTCCCCAGCCTGATGATTTGTCACTCTGCGAAACTCCAGATGCTAGTCTCACTCTTCAAACCTGAGACACTCAAAGCTCGGCTGTCACACTCTGGCCACTGCTGACCATGTACTACTAACTGCCCCTCATTACCTAACTTTCTAAATGCTCCAGGCTTAAGACTTGGCTCTGCTCTTCTCTGGCACCCATATTGCTGGGTGCCATCACATGGTTCTGTCTGTCTGCCAGGGACCTGCAGCACGCCTAGTTCTCCAGCATGGCGGTCACCTGCCTCAGAGCTCAACCACTTTTCCTTTCTGAAATGTCAACTTCACAGCTCAGAAAAAAAGCCCTGGGGCCTATGGCTGGAAGAGCCTCAGTGGGAGACCCCTCCCCTAGTCCTATTAGACCTGGGTTCTATCCCCAGTACTGCAAAGCAAAGCAAAGCAAAGCAAAGCAAAAGCCCCAGTGTCTTGCAGGCCCCTAGAACCAGAGAGATCTCTCTAAATATCTCCACAGCTCCACAGGCCCAGGCTCCTTGGACTCTCCCTGAACCAGTGTGGCACCGTCCTACCGACAAGTCCTTTTGCACAGGTAAGGGGACATGTCTGATTTGAGGCTTGTGACCAAGTTCTCCATGTTTGAATGGGGCCCGCTTCCTATCTTTCACCACAGAACAAGACATGACCTGTCTCCTTGTGTCTCCCTCTGTGAGTGGCCTGCCGGCAGATACCCTTTATTTTGGAGGCAGTGGGGGAATTGCTGAGCATGCGGTCCAGGTCCTCCTTCAGGCTCTGGTTCTCCTCTGTCAGCTCCTGCACGCTCCGGGTCAAGTTCAGCAGGGCACTGCTCATCTTCTTCTGCCTCTTCATACCCAGCTTCTTCTCCACCATGGGCCTGGGGATTAGCAAGGGACAAGCTGAGGGTCGCACTTCTAGACTGGGAAACATCTCAAACAGGAACACGAACGGCTTCTTATCAGGTTCTGAGGTCAGAGTGCCTTATACACGAGAACATTAACAATCTGACCAGAAACCAGCTCTAATTCCCCAATTAGGGAAATGTAACTTCAACTGATTATTTAATTTTTAAACACAGGAATGCCATGCAAGGGCTCTACCAACTGTTCCATACCCAGTGCCTTCCATTGTTAAGACTGGGACTCCATACATATTCCAGGATGTCCTGGAACTCAGGATTCTCCTTCCTTCACCTCCTGAGCATTGCCATGATGTGGGTGTATTACCAGACTCACCTTTATTTTATTTTTTTGTACTTTGTGCTAGTGTATAACATGGCCATGGAATAGGTTGGGGACGTAGCTCAGTTGGGGGAATGCTTACCTAGCATATGGGAGGCCCTAGGTTCCTTTCTCAGGACCATCATGTATTTATTTAAATACATACATAGCTACATGCATACATAAGGCACTAAAATGAGTGGTCCTATAGCAAGGTGCTGAGCGCCCCCTAGTTTTCCTTTGGCTCTTGGTCTCTGGTTCTGTATTAGAAAGTCACTATACAGTATAGTGAATCAATACTACATATTACATGCCTTTAAAGACATGTAATATGTAAATATTACATAAATATAACACATAATCTATAAAGACACACAACACCAGTCTCAGCATCTTCCTTGATAAAAATGTCACTAGTGATCACAGGGACCTACCGAATTAGTAAGTACTGAATCCACTGCCCAGGACCGGTGATTCAGTACTTACTAATTCAGTAACCCTAGGATGTCATAGAATATTTACTTCCTGCAAATAACAGGACCGATTCCACCTACCTGTCTTTGTGTGTGTGCATGCATGTGTGTGGCGTATGTACATGTGTGCATGGGTACCATAGCCGGAGGACAGTGTTAGGTGTCCTACTCTATCACTCCCCACCTTTTCCCTTGAGACTGGGCCTCCCACTCAACCTGGAGCTAAGCTGGCAGCGAGTCTTATGGACTGGATCTTTCCTCTGTGTAATCCCTTGACCTCCTAGACTCCCCGCCTGCCAGCACTGAGATTACAGACATGCAGACATGTCTGGCTTTGTTTCACACAACAGACTAGAGCTTCACCAGGGAGCTACCTCCTCAGCCCTAAATGGCTCTTTAAGAGAGTATCTTTCAGCTGCTGTCTGGAGTGACTGGGGACAAAGGAGAAAAAGGATAGCCACACCTAGTGCCGGCAGTTTAAACAGAAGCCCGTGGTATGGGCAGATCTGTTTTACATATACATCATACATCTGTATCTGTATCAATATATCTATATATCTGCTTGCAGGTGCCTATGGAGGCCACCAGAGGCATCAGATCCCCCAGAGCTGGAGTTCCAGGCATTAGAGGCTGCCTGGTGTGGGTGCTACAGTTGTTGGCATTTTGGCATCATATCATTTACAAAAGACAGGTACAACCTACACAGTAAAGAGACCTTAACTTGCCGGGCAGTGGGGGTGCACGCCTTTAATCCCAGCACTTGGGAGGCAGAGGCAGGCGGATCTCAGTGAGTATGAAGTCAGCCTGATCTACCAAATGAGTTCCAGAACAGCCAGGGCTGTTACACAGAGACAATGTGTCTCAAAAAACAAAACAAAACAAACAAACAAAAAAGAGACCTTAACTTGGGAAAACTTTAACATCAAAATCAAAACATCAAAACAAGAAAGTCTGTTTCAAACAAGTAAGGCAGAGATTGCTCTCCAGTTCTAGGCTGGAAATGGTCATGGGGCTTCTACAGTTCCCTCTTGGAGCGTGGGCGTGGGTGACTGTCAGCAGGCAGTAAGAACAGAGAGGCTGTGACAAGGCCAACAGATATGTATCAATGCGACTATCAGGAACAAGTGAGGAGGGCTGGGTGGAGGGCTCGGTGGTAAGCACCCGCTCACTATACAACCATGAGGACTGGAGCACCCAAGTTAAAAAGCCTGGCAACACTGGGGAGACACCAACAGGAGGATACCCGAGGCTCCAGGTTCCCTGGGAGACTCTGCTTCAGAAAACAGGATGGAGACACCTGATGCTGACTGGTGGTCTCCATATGTGCACACATATTCATATACACATGAATATGTACACATGCATGTCACACACACACACACACAAAGCCTTGCACAGCAGCCAAGAAAAGGGAGAATAAGCCAGTGGCCTCGACAGTACAAAGACACATGAGATTCCCACATGAGGTCATACCTCTTTCCTGTGGCATCAGTACTTGCTAGGAGGGTCTGCAGACGATGGATCTGTGAGGGTGCAAAGGGAAGGTGTCAGAAACACAACAGAAGAGGGGGACAGCTTTCCCCAAATCTACAGTCAGCGTCCCAAATCTGGCTTTATTCGAGGAGAGAAAACTATGCTGTGGTGACTTCTGCATGCCCTCTGAGCCCGAGTGCAGGCAGAGCTGCAGGTTTCAGAGCATCAGGCTCTTCCTTCTCCACAGGGTTCAGGGTGTACACACCTCCTCATAGTATGTCTCCATGGCGATGCGCATCTCCTCCAAGTTGGTGGTCTTCATGTCAGTCTGCAGTTTGCTGGAAACCCAAGTTCAGTGTTAACATGGTGGGACTAGCACCCAGAGGACAGGCAGAGGAAGAGGCACTCCCGGAAGTCAGAGAGGGGATGGCAATAGAAAAGAGAAGCCCGACATGGGCCTTGATCACACGAATCCATACTTCTGGAACAATCACACCAGACAAGTGTCCTCCGGGGTGGCCCCAGCCACTTCCCTCATGAGCCCACAGACCATCGGCAGATGGTCTTCTCTAAGAAAGGCTACCCCGCAAACACTGGGGTCATGGTACCAAGGGACCCTGCATCACCTTCAGAGCAGAACAGCCCACTTTATAGAGAGGAATCAGAGTCAGGTGTAGTGACACATGCATGTCATCCCAGCACTCCACAGGGAGGCTGGCGCAGGAGGACCGTGACCTCAAGCTCAGCCTGGGTCACATAAGCATGATGTGGTCTCAAAACAAGACAGAAGGAAAAATAAAAACAAATCCTTTGCTTCCCACCACTACCAGCACTGTCACCTTGCCCTTAATATGCCACATGCTTCAGAAGGCAGGCACAGGAGGAAGCAGAGCTCAGGGCACAAAACAGGAAATCAGCACATACCCAGACTCACACTGACAAATTTCATCAAGAAACAAGCGAGGGCCAGAAATGCCATAGGAATCAGAACACAGGTGGATGGGTTGCTGCAATTTTCTGAAAATGGACTTAACCACATCTAAGATCATCTCTTATGCTCAGTGAGACCAGAAAGAAGCAGGGAGGACGGGGCGGGGGTGGGGAGGGAAAAGGTGGACGCAGCACAGTGTCTGCTGAGAGGAATCCAGACCCAGAATTTTCATTCTGGACATCAGAGGTGATCGTATTCTGACAGGGGTGGGGGCTGGAGAGTAAGAAGTTGAAGAGAAATGCTGTTTCCTACAAAATTTAGAGGGAATCTGAATTAAACAGAAGGCTGAGCCTAAATGTGTAGTCCAGCCATACAGGTTCCTCAGGACCCAAGACAGAAGGCTTGAAGACTCAAGGCCTGACTGCCTGATCAATACAAGGAGGTTCTGTTTCAAAATTAAAAGTGAAAACAGGACTGGGGTGTGGCTCAGTGATAGAGCACCTGCCTAGAATCCCCCAGTGAGGGGCT
>LOJH01064662.1:4294-14861 GCA_001685095.1 Ellobius talpinus
GGGAATAGAAGGGTTTAGCCAGAGTGTGACACCTACAAATGTTTTAAACACAAATGCTTAGAGTGATAGGCGGCGATATCAGGGCAGATATTGGGCCAAAGAGAAAGGCAGAGGGGCCTTAAAGCTGTCAACGTCAAAGCTTTGAAAAGTGTCAAGTTATTTACTGTTATCATTTAAATCAGAAGTCACATTTATTAAAGACTCTAATGCATGTTTCTTGGAAAGTGAAAAGAACTAGAACTTACTTTTTCACCTTTGTTTTTATAAACAAATATCACACATATGCGTGTCTCACGTTTTTAATGAACAAAGCAAGATTGTTAAGGACAAATAAACCTAGATTTAATTTTGAGGTGTTTGAAGTTCTTATTGCATTAGTCAGTATGTATTGCAGGGAACAATCCCCAGCAAGTGTTTATAGTGGGATGATATTTAATTAATATAAGGACTTATATTAGGACTTATATCTAATAGAGGGCTGACGAAACATGTTTCACTTTGTGACCCCATGAATGGCACATACTTGCTCTTAAGGGAAGTTTTATTTTAGGAACAAGCCCAGGAAATATGCTGGAAGCAAGCATTTCATCACTGCCTCTACAATGTCTCCTGACACCTGTGACATAAGGCAGTGACACTGGATTTCTAAATTAGGAGAACTTCAGTGTCGGGGGCTTGCAAGCAAGAGCCACAGAAACAGTAGTTTTTATTTTTTCTTCCGTCACTCACGTCTTAAATATCTTAAATATCTTAAATATCTTAAATATAATTGGTAAAATCTAATTTCTCTACTTTGAATGAGACCCAAAGAGTGAAAGTGTGAGGTGCTAAGAATGTTCTTTTACTTGACTAGTATCAGTTTACCTTTCACAAGTTCAGGCACATCATCTCCATAGAAGGGATGCAACCTGATGTGAATGCATGCAGTGACATCAGACATTGTGCTGGGTGCCTTACACAGACATCAATCCCCATTCAAGCCCCCTACAATGAGGAGGACCGAAGGCTCAGAGAGGCTAAGTGACTTAATTAAGTATATCCACTCACCATGCCCAGGGATAGCATTTGACTACAGACATGCTTACAAGCACACTGTAAATCCCAATCCAAGGGAGATCTGAGCAAGGAGTATCACTATAAGGTCTAGAAAGGTGAGATTCTGGAAGTGCTGTGGAATTCTGTTTTGTGCATAACCTTTCAATTTCAGAGATTACTTGGCAAAGAATGAATGCTATTGGGCATTAGAATAGGCTGTCAGCTTCATTTGAAAAAGTTTTATTTTCCTATCTTCCTCTATGGTGTCAGTCATCAGTCTTCCTACAGGGGAATTTGTCTTTCACCTCAGAATCTGCTGGGTTTCCTGTGGCGATGGCATAAACAGTATCATTAATTCATGACTAGAAAGTGCTTCATGTTAGATTGAAAACATATCAAAGTATTGTGTGGAGAATTTGAGATGCTGTCGATTATTTTCAAACAATGAATATGTATTACTATTCTGTTCACAAAGAAAACATGCCAGAAAGTATTAGGAAAGAGAAAATGTGGTCCCAAACAAAGCAAAACAAAAGAAAAATAGGTTCTTTCTGCTTTCCTTTGCATTCTGGGTATTACAGTCTAGAAAACTTGGCCAAGAAACATGGCTTTCTGAATACATGGTACAAAGGGTTATGGTTCCATTAAGACAATAATTAAAATCATGATGCCTGAAGATTTACCTGAGATGGGAATACACTTGGCATTTATCTAAGGACTTTTACTCCCATGTTTTTAGTACAGAGGAAAGTTCAGAATGGCATGCCTTCTCAAGGCTGTGTTAGTTCTCACCTCGGACCAAGTTTGGTTTTCAGAAATGTCCCTTTCAGACGTACTTGGACACTAAGTCCATGTACCAGTGACAGAGTAACAGTGTTTGTCAGGCTAAAAGATGGAATGTTTTTCATTACATTTAAATGTCAACTACAAGTAGGCATTATAAAAACCTTGCTAGATCTATGCCTACCTGTCATATATGACTTATATACACACATAATGATAAATATAAAGTATTCTGTTTTACACTCTCCTATATGTTTTGGAAGGAATTATCTTCTTTTAATATAGAAAATAGAAAACTTTCAGATCACTTTAGGTCTATAAATAATTGGATTTGTTTATGAAAACTGTATAATACTTTATTTTTTAGATTTAATTAACTAATTTACTTTACATCTGAAGTGCATTTTTCCACTCCTCCTGTTTTCCCATGCTCCTGCTCCAACCCCTCTCAATCCACTCTTCAGATTTTGTTAAGAAAGGGGCAGGCCCTGTATTGATCTTTACAAAGCATGGCATAGCAATTGTCTGGGCAAGGCAATCCAGTACAGTGAACAGGTTCCCAAGAGCCATCCAAAGTGTGTTGATCAGCCCCTGCTCTCATTCTTAGGAGTCCTGCAAGTAGACCAAGCTATGCAACTGTCATATATAAGTAGGGGACCTAGGTCTGTCCCATGCAGTTTACCTGGTTGTTGGTTCAGACTCTGATTTATTATGAGTCAGATCAGTTCTTTCTGTGGATTTTCTTGTGATATCCTTGATTCCTACAATCCTTCCTTCCTCTCTTCAGTAAGATTCCCCAATCTTGGGCTAATATTTGGTTGTGTTTCTGCTAGTTAGTTTGCACTGGTTTCTGCTAGTTACTGGATGGAGGCTTTCTGATGATGATTGGGGTAGTCAACAATCTGATCACAGAGGAAGGTCAGTTCAGGCTTTGTAACTATCACTAGGAGTCTTAGCTTCAAAAACACAAGTGACAGCTCATGCTAGAGAGGATGTGAAACAAAGGGAACTCCTCTGTTGCTGGTGGGAATGCAAACTTGCATAGCCATTTTGGAAATCAATATGGCAGCTTCCCAGAAAATTGGGAATCAATGTACATCAAGACACAGTCATACCGCTCTTGGGCATATATACATAGGATGTATACTACTTTATTAATAAACTATATTAAAACAAGTATGAAATAGTGGGTAAGCAGATAGTGTATTTATTTAGCAGTCCTTGTACTAGGCAGTTGGAAATTTGATTATGCATTAGAGAACAATCTGGGAAGACTGAGTAATACTGGCAGGTCAAGGTCTAGGGAGACTTGAGAAAATAAAAAGTAATTAAAGTTCATTATTTTCTAAGCCCATCACATCATATTTATATAACTGCTACAATAAATTAACATCAATTTAGAGAGATTAGTCAGATAGAAAAAAAGGACTAGAATGGCTCAAATGAAAAATACAAAAATATAGAAAAAATTCTCTATAGTGAGGAGAGAAGTATTAAATGCTACTGCAGGGGAGTAACTGTTACTGGGAAGAAGTGCCTGAATTGGAAGAGTCAGCCATCCAATGCTCAGAATGGACTAGTGGTACCGAACTGCTGATGTTCTCATGTTTTATGGGAAAAATTTAAGTGCTAGTAGCTAATCTCTAGCTTTTCCTATGCTTAGTGTATCTATGTGTTAAGTGATTTAAAATATTATCACTTATTTTAAATACAAAAACAATGTGGCCTGGGCAGATAGTATGTCATTGTGTTAGAATGACCAAGTAGCAACAGCTGCATAATTGGAATTGGGGCCTGCTCAATAGGAGGGAATTCATGGAAACCTAGCCAACTACCCATATCTGATTAGGCCATAGAAACTGCAGGAGAACATAGTACTGTTGCTTTCATAAGCGGGTATGATCTCTAACTGCATTGTACTTAATCTTCTACCCACAAAGAAGTATAGATCTTGCCCTCATCAAATCATTTTCTTTGTTGGAGCAGACAGAGACAATTACAGAAACCCACAATTAGATGAATGCAGACTAACTGTGGGTGCCTAATCCTAATTGATGTATCTACAATATAACCCCTGTACCTAAGAATCTGGGAACAACATGGTGGAGGGCAGGAGACAAAACGATTGTAAAATCCAGAAGAATACCAGAATGTTTGCTGCAAAATTGTGTTGTGTTTGGTATGAGAGGGAAATGACACCCGTGAAATCTCAATAATATGACTGCCTAAGCAAGACCTGATCAATGATAATGCCAGTTGACATGCCAGTGCGGATGGAGAAAATACCCCAATGCTCTCTCCCAGATAAAGGGCTTTAGGCAATTGACAGCTACTGAGAGAATGAATCCCTGTTACCCAGGAATGAGCTCCCTAGTTGGTTAGCCAATACCAAGAGGTCAGTCCTAAAATTATATACTTATGAGCAACACAAAATAGGCTCAGCTGGTTATGTTTATGTATTTATTCGTATACATGTATATGCTAAGCTTTAACAATAATAAAGAAAAATAGTCCATGAATTTGAGAGAAATTTGGGATTATAAGAGAGGTTAGAGCAAGGCAAAAGAGGGGGGTGATGTAAATACAGAACACACATAGGAAAGTATGTCACTTTCACTGTCATTTCCCTGTCCACTCCAACACAGGCAGACAACTATGCTTAATCTTTATCCCAAGCATCTAAACTGAAACAGACTCCCTGGTGTATGCCCTGGCCACACCTGGATCTTTGTTTTTCTCACTATTATATTTCATTCATTTATAGGCAGCCACAGCTGAATATTGTTTCTTTGTCTACTTCTACAATACTACTACAATAGTTTCAGGGAAGACTTTTACTGTTACTTGATAATATTTTGGATGAATTTGTTGAAAACTCAGGTACATACTCTTTTCTACTGAAAAACACATAAAGCAGACCTTCTTACCTTGTGATGCTGTTGAGCCCATTTCAAACTTTATGAAGACCTTTGATCTTCCTAAGCATTTGTTCTATTATTTGAACACTCACAGGCTCATCACTTCCAAAATGTATGAATTGTTGTTTGAAACAGAAGCTGCTCACCTTTATCCAGGACACAATTTGCCACACTCTGCACAATTCCACATGATATTTCAATTAGTGCTTAGAGCTCTAGGAGCTAAATCCTATCTTTTGCTTTTTAAACAGATGCGAGAGCAAGTTTTTCACACACACGAACGCACGCACGCGCGCGCACACACACACACACACACAAAATCACAAAGCCAATGAGTAGCAGTACCTGATCTTAAGCCTGTACTGGTGTTCTTAATTATAAAAATTCATCATCCGTTCTATGTTCCTGGTCATGGTGAATCATAGAATTATCAAGTGAAGACTCTTCGTCTTAAGTGAAGTGTCTGAAATGATGATATTAGTTGACTTGAGCTCCTGACTCGATGGGAGAGAACTTTCCTTGATCAAACTAGACAATCTGCCACCCAGAAGCACTCTTGATGCTTAGAGAGTTTACATTACTGCAGCACTTACTTAGCAATTGATAGAGCTATGGCTCCAAATTATCTCCTGCATGTTTCAAACCATTTAACTTGTCATTGTAGGATTTTACCTATTAGCAAAATACTATCCCCTGTATACTGATTATATAAAATAGCACAATCATCTGGTGGAAGGAAGGCAATAACTTCTTGAATATAGACCAACAGAATGATTGCATTTTTTTACTGAAACGTAAGGTAGTTGCATGTAGAATATTCCTTATGCATTTGGATTCGGTGGATCTTTTGCCACATGTTCATAGAAAATGAATAGGAAAACATTTCAAGGATATTTCATTGCCTATATACACACTCTGTGTCTATGTTGGGGTTAAGGAGAGTACAATACATCCTGTTATGCACTATCCTCTGCTCTGATGGAGACATTTCTATCAGAAACGGAGTTAACCAACAGCATTAAATGAGAGCTTGGCATGTGGCTTATCTTTTAGCTGTGTGGTCCCAAGGGAAAGTATGCTGGTTAAATTGGGGTCATTAGCATGCTAGCGGATGATCAACTGAGTTACTCACTTTTAAGCATCATCATTTTCCCATTTAAAGTAATTTCGGTCAGTAAGAGTAAATTATATTCATTATATCCAAATGCAAATACATGTTTAGAAAACATGCGGTTTAGAAAACAAATGGGAAACAAACCCAATTATAATGTCTCATTAGGAACATTTGCATACTTCTAGTGGCATTTTTATTTCCTACTTCAATATAATAATCACAATGTCATATTTGTATTTTTCTCCCCACGGGCATGCGACAGATAATATCCCCTGAAAGGAAACTCTTATGCTTTTATTTGTTTATTTTCACTGCTTTTTCTGCACCTGGGACTACACTAACCAGATGCAAGCTGGGCAGAAATGTGTGAAAATCCCAGGCGATACATCTGAAAAAGATGGATTCTTATGAGGTTAGGACGTTAGCGATTTCGAAAACAAGTGGGATACTAAGCTAATGCTAATGCCTCGTTAGGGGTATTTGCAAGCTCCTTCTGGCTAGTTTTGTTTCCTGGTTCTGTAATAATCATCATCATGAGGGATCTACAAATGACTGACTGAATGAACTTGCTTATGGTAAGTGAAAAATGGCTGCACTTGCTTTACTATCCTAGCTGTGGTGTAGTAGGATTTGCTTCCCTTAAGTCTAGGCTTGCCTGGTTACTTAATGTCAGTTCTTAAAAGGAACTCCCACTCAGAGACTTCCAAGGCAAGGTCACAAGAAGCCTGCAAGATTATTCCAGGTCTCTTAGAATATTCTTTCCCTGATCCTTGTAAGAATTTTCATAATTCAGAAATGATGTGTTATTCTATGTGGAAATTTCAGCAGAGGCAGTCTCTAACCACCCCTTCCAAAGCATCAGTTGCTTTCTTTTTAATTGCATGTAGTTTTTAATGAGAAAGAAGAAGACATGCAATCTCAAATAAGGCAACACGGGAAAGTTTTGTAGTTGACAAAAAGAAAGCATGCTGGGGACAAAGCATGAACAAATGTCTTTGTTTGATTTCCATGCAATCATCTTGGCCAGGCAAACGGGTTTAGGATTGACTAATTTGAATAATTTCAGTTTCTCAGACATATAGTGAGCAATCTATGTGACCTGTATGTGACACTGGAATAATTGTCATAGGGAAATACTGCCCCAAAATGTAACAGTTCACTGAAGATCTGATGAAGTATGATGGCTTGGGGACATAAACTTTGGATTGTTTGGTTTGCACATGAAAGTTACTCTAAGATGAGGTTTTATTATTTCTTTGCTCTAGAAACTAGCTTTCTCTTAGCATTTTTTTTCTGTACCAGCAAGTCTATGGGTATCAGAGCACCAAGCATAAAGAAAACACATACAGGTAATACCATCAAGTAAATGTAGCCATACACCCTCCAGATCAGTTATCTACCATCTGAATGCTATTAAGAAATACTTCTGGGAGCATGTGAACTTGAGGATAACCTAAAAAAACTGCCTAAAATATTTCCGATCATCGTGATATAATAAATTAGTTGTTTTAGCCACAATGCACGACATTAATTTAAGAAGTAGTAGTTGCGTGAGGCAGTGTTCTGTAACTTTTATCCCTGCTTTCTATTCCCATAACCATGGCCCATTTAAATGATATTCTTTCTTGATCAATATAAACATTAAGAAGATTTTTAACTAAAAGCGATTGGTTGGTATCTTTCCACATCACTACAATTGGATGATATGATTAATCACATTTTTTAATGGTAAGTTCTAAGGAAGGGAGAGTTTATTTGGTTCACAGTTCAAGGATACAGTCCATCAGAAAGGAGAAGTCATGGCTGGAGGAAGTTGAGGCAGAGAGTCAAATTGCATCCACAGTCAGGAAGCAGAGAGAAATGGATTCAGTGTCTCACCTTTCTCTTACCTTTTCATTTATTCCAGGAATCCAGTCCATGGAATTGTGTTATTCACTTTTACGGTGGGTAACCCTCATTCTACCTCAATTATACTAATCTAGAAAACCCCGAGACGCAAGCCTAGAGGTCTGTTTCTGTGGTGATTCTAAATCCAATCATGTTGGCAATCAAGGTTAATCATCACAGATCCTTATAAATGAAACTTGAAATGGAACCCACCACATTCAAAGGGACTATAAATGCACAGTAATATATAGCATTTAGTAATTTTGAGGAGCAGGAAAATGACATATAACACTGTCTTAGTTTCTTTCCCTACTGTGTTGATAAGATATGCTGTCAAAACAGTTAAGTAAAAATATAGTTTATTAGAGTTCACAGTTGAAGGTGTAGTCCAGGGAAGTCAAAGCAGGAGGAACCTGAGGCAAGCGGTCACATTGCATCTACAGTGAACAAGAAGAAACAGTGGAAACACACTCAGCTTACCTTTTCTATCTTAGCAACCCAGGAGTGCCCTCTCAAAGAATGGTCCTTCCTACAACTAAGATGTGCTATTCACCATCAATTAATATAATAAGGTAACACCCTACATGCTCAGAGACCCTTCTTCCAGGTGATTCTAGACCCTATCAAGTCTGAGTACTGAGTACTGACCATCACATTCGTACAAGCTAGTTCCAAGAATAATACAGTACTCCTGAAATGAGTACTGACCATCACATTCATACAAGCTAGTTCCAAAAATAATGCAAGTTCTTCTCCAGTCTCCACTTTGTAAATCACAATGTGTTTGTGGCTCAGTAGTTGAAAATGAAGATGTCTTGGTGCTGGAGAGTAGGATCAGTGGTTAAAAGCACACACTGCTCTTAGAGATGACCCACACTTGACTTCCAGCAACTGCATGAGTGCTCATTTATGGCTCCAGTTTCAGGAGATCTGACATACTCTCTGGCCTCCTCAGGCACTGCATGCACATGTTGCAGAGACATATGTGCATGAAAAACATCCAAAATATACATAAAACTTAAAATAAATTTGAAAAAATGAGTGAAGATTTCTGTTGTAGAGGACCCGAGTTTGGTGCTCAGCACCCAAATCAGGCAGCTTACAACCTGTAACTCCACCACCAGAGGATCTGACATTCTTTTTCTGGCCTCTGCAGGTACTCCCAAAGAAATTCTCATACCCCAGTCCCCCACAGACACGCATATACACATATTTAACAAAAATGTTTAAAATTACAATGCTTTCAAACTTGAATGAGCAGTTAATTCATGCTCTTTTGCAGAGTTGTTCTGCAGCTAAGGGTTGCTGGTGTCCCTAGGTGATTTGGCAAACATGGATCATGCCATTGTCTTAGCACTGATGGGGGTGAGCTGGCACTGATGAAGGATGAAGCACATTGACCCTCTATCTCATTTCCTTGTCCTCCCGTTGCCTCCTTCTGGACTTTAATATGCACTTATCTCTTCTCTATTCCAGTGAGTGTGGGGGCTGTCCTGTAATGAAAATCTCCATATTAGTTATCAGCTGTCAACACTGACAAATTTCAATTACCATCCTCTGGCAGCAGTTCACACTTGAGAAGTAAATCAGGGTGGTACACTGGGATAGCATGCTTCTGACAGATCCAGTTTAATTGCCTTTCTTATCCGTGTTTAACCTCTATCATTTTGACAGGAGAAAGCAATGCAGAGGAGGTAAGTTTCCTACCAGTGATCAGGGGTGGGAATGGGTTGGAAAACTAGCCTTCTAGGAAGAGACTGGACATCATTCATCAATATATGGACTGTCATTGATTGCTGGGGTTGCTTTCTTTTCCCTCTGAGGCTAGCCGTGGGAGCGTTCTGTTATCAAAATACTTTGCTTTTAATCAGCTACCTAGATGGATGTTCATGCTGATCATCCATAAATTATGCATCAATTAAAAAGACTTGACACTTTTTTTTCTTCGCTTCGCTTCGGTTTTTTTTTTTTTTGAGTAATAATTTTTCAGGGGTCCAGAGCAGGAGCTTCTCTTGGTGGGCTCTCATTTCTTTTGTACAGTGCTGCTCATTTAACCTCCTGATTGCAGCTGCATGGATCATCAGAGGAGAATAGTCAAGGGACTAGTCTCTCGGAGGTGTGCAATTTCTCTTTTCCTTCTTTCTTTTGCTTTAATCATAAGGGATCTAAGAGCTTTTCCTTGAAGTAAAGAAGAAATAATTTTCATTAATGAGGCAGCTAAGGAAGTGTGTGTGACCTTTGAGGTTTCACACACCTACTTCTCAGGGGGTTTTACCCTGTGGTTCCTGCTCATTTTCTGATATCTGTTATAATTCAAAGTTAAATCAAAGTATCTTCTGCAACAACTACTAGCTGATATTTTAGGCCTGGAATATACTTCATATTGTAGTATTGACTATACAACATGATTATATTTATTTCAGTCTTCAAACAACCCCTATATGGTAAGTGCTGCTTTTATCCATATTGTAAAACTTGCTAAGATGCTTGGAGATTTCGTGTAGCTCATTCAGGATGATATGTGCAAAAAGTAGTGCTTGGGTTTTACTTTTAAAAAATTTGACCAGGGGATTTGTACTTCCAATATTTTTCTGTGCTACTTAAAACACATGTTTGCATTGTATTGTTAAATGTCTTTTATTATCTCTATTTTTCTTTTTTATTAACTTTTTAAAATTTATTTTTCCATGCAAAAATTTCCACTTCCTCCCCTCCTCCCATTCTCCTCCTGCCCCCCTCCCTCCAGTCTTAAGAGAGGGCAGGTTACCCTACCCTGTGGGAATTCCAAGGCCCTCCCCCCTCTATCCAGGCCTAGGAAGGTACGCATCCA
>LOJH01064665.1:0-10567 GCA_001685095.1 Ellobius talpinus
AGGTGTGGTTGGAGGACAGGTGTGAAATGAGGACAGGTGTGGTGGGAGGGCAGGTGTGAAGGGAAGGCAGGTGTGGTGGGAGGGCAGGTGTGAAAGGAGGGCAGGTGTGAAGGGAGGGCAGGTGTGGTAGGGGGGTATATGTGCTTATGGGCAAGAGTCATGGTAATAGGCTATATACTGGTCTCTAATTTCCTTTCCCAGTCAAACTGGGATCATAAAACAGCAGCCATAACCACCATTTGGTAGTAAGGACAAGTTGCTTGTTGACAGCTGCGGAAGTTTTTCTAAAGGAGTCTTAACATTAGGATCGCTCTTAGTAATCCCTTATATTTTGGAGTAAACTCTTTACATGGACTTAATCTACATTCACAAAGTATTTTTATGTGGCCATATGTCAATTTCTATATTTCAATAATACATATGTATGTAATTTCAGTAATTCCCGAAATATATACTTAAAATATTAGCAGCTTCTTTACATTAGTGCCCACTACTCATCAACACACAAGCATATTAAATATGTATTCATATGTAATCTTGACAGTAACCTTTGAAGGAGTTATTACTCCCTTTGGGAAGATGTGGAAAGTCAAATCAATCAAGGCTACACACTTGTTGGGGTGAAGCTGGTGTCTGCACTCAGCTCTCTCTGCCTCCATATCCAGAACACTGCTCATTGAGCCATGCAGATTTGGGGTGGTGTAAATCCCCCCGTCACTCACTCCTTTTGGAGTGGGGCCAAGACAGAGGCTCTCAAACACCAGTGACAACTTTAGGCAAAATAGCAGGCAAGAGTTGTGAACAAAGTTCACTTATTTTAAATGAAAAAAAAATTTAAGAGGCCATTCTAATTGTCAATATTTTAATTTACATTTAGGTCAGAGTTTTAAAATACCCCCATCCTCCTTGTCTGTTCAAGAAGACCCAGAACCTGTCTCAGTTGCATACCTCCTATAGCTTAGTTTATCTATTATTCCATATCTTTCTTAATTGATGTCAGTAGCTCACTGAGCACTCTTAAACCTTGTTATTTTGGGTTAAATCTAATTGAAAAAAAGATCATTGTGTGTTGTGCAACAGCCTAGCCTGCTGGCTGCCCAGTGCATTCCCTTTCCTTGTTTTGCTCTGCTGTTTTGGGAGGAAGGACATCAGCAAGGAACATGTCTCACGGTGCTGTGTGAAAAGACCTTAACCTTCCCAAGGGGAATGGTTAGCAAAAAATGAAAAAGAGCAAGTGTGAAATTTGCTCGCCCTGTATTCTGTTTCCTTTACTCTTAGGACTGTATTCACTGGAGTGACCGAATTCTCCCTGTATCCACAGGCTGCAATGGATGCCTCCTCTCTCTGCCAGGCTCCAGCTCTTCTGAGGAAATCCCAGGTGTTCTTGGGGCTCCCCTGAGGTTCTCCCCTTCTGGCCTCTAGCAGCTCCCTCTGTATTCTGTCCTACAAGTAAGGAGGATTTATTTGGATTGACTCATTTTCCTATGGGGCTCCTGTGTTTCATCAGGTGGGTTTTCTGCTATCTTGACTGGCCTCTGCTGTCTTTCCGTCCTCCAGAAATAAAATCTACTTGGGGATGAGTATAGCAACATTAGCTCACTGCTCACTGAAATATTGAACAATATTCAAGGAAACCTACTACATCGCTCTTTATTGGGTTGAGCCCCATGCACACTTTGTAGTCCCCAGTGTTTTCTCTCAACCTAGTATTTTCTGTTTCTTTTCTTTTGAGTCCCGACCTCAGTGGTGACATACACCCTACTTTATAAACAGCAGACTTCTAAGACTCCAGATACACCAACTTCTCCAACTCTTTAAGATGTCAGTGCTTCTGTACACATGTGCTCTGCGATGCAGTGCCTTCTTTGATTTGCCAAGGAGTTCTTCAAGCAATTCATTCATGCATGAGTTTAGAACAGGGCATAACCAGAGCTGAAATCCTGAGTGGTTACCTGTTCTCTACAGCAAGCCTTCTTGCCTCCCCCTTTCACTTGTCCACATGATATATGGTTTGAAATGTAAAGTTTGAAATGGTTAATGTATTTTGTTTTTTGTTTTATTTTTGAAATTATTTTAATTTAAAAAGTTTACTTACTACTTCATTTAAGTCACTATAATAAATAACCTGTGATATAATGTCCCTATAGAAACTGCCTAATTTTATTGTTTTAACCCCATTAAACGATCCAGCAAGAATAGCGTAGATCTTTGCTGTCCAATTATAGCAGACACCAATCATATGTCATTACTTTGGGTTTGAAATTTGGTTAATAATTAAAGTGCTCTGTTAGGTCTAAAATAGATGTTGGATCTTCAAAACAAATGAAGAAAGCATCTAAACTCTCTCATTAATAATTTTGTCTTTATTATGTTAGAAATGACATTCATTTAGATATATGAACCTAACTAAACTATGAAGTGGAAATCTTACCTATTCCATTTTAACTTTGGCCTTGCTTTCAAATGAGGTAATTGGAAATAATTGAATTCTAGAATGGCTCAAATTTGATTTCTGCTGGATAATTCTAGCATATGACTTGGTGGCTAATGAGTAAGTTTACAGAGGTTGGTAGATTTGCTTGGTGGTCTAATGTCTGGTCCATGTGCATTGTTTGTTGCCAGACTAGGTTGACTGATACAGGCACAGCAAACAAGAAAACGAAAAGCCCACTGTTTGCCAATTCTTGTCAATATAAGGACAGAGTGTGTATTTGGTGTTTTTCTGAGAAGTCAGGATAGTCAGTCTTTATACTTTGTACTTTCTTTTCTTCTCCACAGGGGCTGCCAGCTAGGGATTTAATTAATTTTATCAGAGGGGACAATGGCACAGTAGGATGAGACAAAATGCTTATCTCCGTTGTAGCTTCTCTCTTCAGAACAAAGTAGACCACACTGGCATAGCATTCTCCCGATAGAGTGCCTTTAAAAGCAGTGATAGCACTCTGAATACTCCACAATGGTGTTCCTGTAAGAAGTCAGTCAGTTTGCTATCAGGCGCCTGCTAATGCACAAAGCTAAAAGTATCTCCCAGCAAGTAGAACATGCACAGAGTAAGCATTCCGCACATACATATGGATTGCATTTTAATTTTGATTCTGGTTGGCAATTTTCTAGAAAGTAAAGAACGAGGTACACAGAATGCATTGTCTGTTCAAGTAACTAACAATGTAGTTATGATTGATACGGGCTATGCTGAAGAGTCGCCAGAGATTGACAGTTCTTTCTCGGTATACGATGCAAGTGCCCCCTAGCTGTTTTGTATCTTTTTGCTTTTGGACCTAGCATCTGATTTATATGCATGCACACACATATAAGGCATTGTATAACAGCTTATCATGCTTCCACACCTTTAATATCATGCATGCCCTTTGTGGAAGGCAGTGTACCCTTCACTTTACAAGGACACAAGTTTGAGCCATAACTATACTAAGTGCTTTCATGCATTATACCACCGAGTGTTTTTAGTCACCCGAGAATGAAGGCATCGTCATTAGCTTGCATTACAAATATTTTTGGTTGTGAGCCTAGCCTTTTACGGATGAACCATCTCTCCAGCTCTCCACATTACAAATAAAGAACTACACGTCAGTAGCAGGTGTTAAGATTCTCACTGGAATGTTAAGTGCAGAGCCTGCAGGGAGAACCCATATTCCTGCCATTCCTTCTGTTATGCAACTATTTACTAGATAGAGTGGCCCACTCGATGAGAAGCACCCAGAGCCTGGGTGAGATCACTCTCAGTACCAAACTTCAACATTGTGGGGTTTCTTACATTTTGGATAAATTCATCAGGTAAGTAAGATAGAGCCAGTTGTGGAGACTGAAGGAACAAATCTCAGGAAAATGGCAGAAATAAAAAGCAAGGAAAATGCGGCGAGTCAGTAATTCAAGGGGGCTCCAGAGAAAGCTGGACATTAAACAATTGACTCCCATTGGATCTGTAAGTGATGAGCTAAGAGGAGGTCCTACGAATGTACTATTTTTTGTCAGTTCAGTCCTCAGAACTGTGAACTAAGTACTGCAATCACATCCATTTCAGGGATGAGTAAACTAGAACATGGCCAGATGTTCAAATGTCTTCACTATTTCTCATGTTGCTGGTAAGTAGAGCTGTCTATCTGGGATTCAGAGTCTTAAGATCTACCTGGTACATTCTTCTACTGCCTGCTTTCCTCAGAATAAAATTTAGCCCATTTAGTATCAATGCTTTCTCTCTTTCCTGCCCTTTAAGATGAAGTGTGTGTGTGTATGTGTGTGTGTTACACTATGTCTACTGTATATATGTATTCATGAGACCATGTATATGTGGATGCCTGAGGTCAGTGTTAGGTGTTTAAATTCAGTTCTGCCTTTATTATTTGAGACAGGGTCTCTCACTAAATCTGGAGGTTATAAACTGAGCTGTCCAGTGTTCTTCGGGGATCTGGCTGTCTCTTCCCTCTCAGGTTCTACAAGTCACAGTCATCATGTGCTAGGGTCACGCAGCCACACACTTGACTTTTTAGGTGCATGCTGCCAGTCTGAAATCAGGTCCTAATACCACTGGAGCACTCCCCAGCCTCTTTGGGATGAATTTGAGCATCACGGTGTGAATATTTGTATTTACATACTTGTGAATGGTATTGCTATGGTTTGTATACCTTTACAGTGTATCTCTCAAACATTCATGTGCTAGCAGCTTGGTTCTTGTTGTATTAATGTTAAGATGGTGGGAAATTCAGGAAGTGGTTCCATTAGTTTACCAATGAGAGGTGTTTAGTTCATGGGGGCACAGTTCTTTCAGACAACCTATCTTTCCAGTACTTTCCCATAGTGCCAGAAGCAATAGCAGTGCTCACAGGATGGAATATTCCAGAAATGACAATAAATCAATCAATCAAACAAACTACTTTCTAATCTGGTGGTTATTTGATTTGTCCTAAAAGGTTGGTGTCACGACTTTTAAAATACAGAATTAGGCAGAGGACATGGTGTAGACCCATGCAGGCCCCATGCTTAGGGCTTCATTGTTTGCCAGCCCATATGAGGCCTGCTTCATTGATTCAGTGGATTCCTGGTGTACTTCATCATCTCTGACTTCTACAACCTTTTCTTTCTCTTCTTCCGGATTCCCCGAGCTCTGAGGGTAGGGACCTGGTGGAGATCTCCATTTTAGGTACTCACTATGAGTAATTTATGGCTCGTTATAGCTGTTAGTTTGGTGTTTTATGGAACTCCTAACAGTCCCCAAAGGAACAGGGAATAAGTGTGTCTCTGATTCTTTTGCCTGCTTTTGAGTCTCTTTTCCTCCTGTTGGGTTGCTTTGTCCTGCTTTGGTATGAATAAAGGCTTTTGCCTTGTTTTATTGTAATGTTACTTTTTCATGTCTGGCTGTCATCTCTTGGAGGCCTGCTCTGTTCTGAAGGGAAACAGAGGGGGAGTGAATCTGGGGAAGAAGGGAGGTTGGGGGGAGCTGGGGGGAGTGGAGAGAGGGGAAAATGTGGTTGGAATGTATTGTACGAGGGAAGAATCTATTTCCAATTAAAAAAAGCAGAATTACTAGAATCTAGAACTTTTCCTGAAGAAAACAAACCATGTTCCAATCTCATATCTACTAGTAATCATTACATTTTGGAGATGTTGAGACATTAGATTGATGACAACATTGTAAATGTTGGTACTTTCTAAGCAACGTCCCATGCCCCCAAATCACTTGCCTATCCATTTCTCTTGTTCATTGGCTACTTAAATGCCACCTTTCACCAACTGAGACCTGAAAGTAGAATGAAAATTCTTGAAGATTCATAGGAGATACAAAGTAATTTATTGCTTAAATTTTACTTTGCATGGGGAATTGCTAATATCCTATTTCAAAACTTGCATTGGGAACTGGAGATGTGGTTCAGTTGATAGCGCACTTGCCTGGCCTGCATAAGGCTCTGGCTTTGAGGTTTAGTACCACACAAATCTGAGTGCGGTGCACTCCTGTAATTCCAGCACCTGGGAGGTGAAGGCAAGAGGATCAGACATTTAACATGGTCCTTACATACTTAGATTAAGACTAGCCTTAAACTTATATACTTAGTTTGAGACATACGACTGTCCCCAAAACAGGCAAGCAAATAAATAAAATGCACTGATATCTTCTTTATTATCTCACTTTATTCTGAATCAATCCTGGGTATAAACTTTAAAGACTGCAGGATAGACAGGCTCGCCCAGTGACTTTGCCTATATTTACACTGATTGGCAGACTTTTGACCCAATGCTCAACTCTTTATAAAAGTCACAGAATTTGAGTCATCCTGTTATAGGTGGCTCCAGAGTTTATTTGTAGCATAGAAAAAATTAGCAACCCCAGGAACGTCGCATAACAGGGATTAATGGCTTTCCTTCTGTACTCTACCCTTCTGTAGGAACAGGATTTCTCTCTGGCACCAGGCTACTTAGAAATGGGAAAATGCTTCACTTTTGCAGATAGACATGACTGTGTTCTGAGTAAAAGTATCTAAATAAAATGCCATGTAGCAGCTCTGGGGTATCCCCACTCCCACCCTAGAGAATAGGCCTCATTGAATATCCCAGGCTCCCCTTGAACCCACAGTCTTGTCTCAGCTTCCCAAGTGCTGGGATTACAAGTGCACACTACCATGAAGCTCTCTTTCTTATAAGAGAGCACAGGAAAGAACCTTCCCCCGCTGCCTTTTCATCCCGCCTCCATGCTGCTTCGTGGGATATGATCATGTTCTCTTAGGCTCACAGGGGGCAATAGTGGGACCATGACACTGGAAATCACCTGAGCCCCCCAGGACTTTCCTGAGCAGAGCTACCAATCTGGGCCAAGACTGCATAACTTTACAACTTTAGGTAAGAGGGAAATAATTTTTAAAATTGATTCTTTTGAAATTTCACATTACGCACCCTAATCCCACCCATACCCCAGTCCCTCCACATCTGCCCTTCACTTTGTAGTGTCCCCTCCAAAGGAAAACTAAACAAGAAATAATAAAAATAAGATAAAGACAAGAAAAGAGGAAAAAGAATAGAAATAATAAAATAAATAAAAATAAGAGTATCAATTTCGGGGGAAAACAAACAATCCAACAAAAATGCAAACAGACAAACAATAAAACCCAAACGAAAAACACTTCCTGACTCAGTCTTTGCCCCTTACTGCCTCTTCATTCGTCTTCGCAGCCATGGGAGGTGCTGTGTATCATACCGCTTACCGTAAGTTCGTCCAAACAGCTTTCCTGGCCAATGGCGAATGTTCACTGTGTTGTGTGTTTGTTGGTCAGGTTCAAGGTGTTCAACCTCTGGCACACCATCAACACTGGACCCGTACAGAAACTCCCTGGATGTCCAGCTGTTGCCCTGAGTCATGTAGGCCATGGTTTTGCAGGGCCAGCCCCTTCACATACTTCAGCAGGTCATAGATGGGCAGACGGTGGGGTGTGCCTACTCAGAGCCCTGGATGGATACCTGAGTGGCTGCTGAGTTGGTCAATTGGGGCCACTGGAATCACTCACCTCAGGTGAGGGATGGGGCCATCTTTTTCAAGTGTTGGGGCCCAGAGAGCTCTCCTATCAGGGGTGGAGCCAGCTTTCCTCTATAGAGGTCATCTGGGTCTGTTATCCCAGGGCTGGCAAGGGATGGGGTCCGTTCTGAGGTAAGGACAGGGGCTATTTTCCCTGCCCTGTGCAGGGTGGGGCTAGCTGAGTGAGACCCTTGTACTTCAAGTCATGGTTCAACACATGGTTTGTATCAGCCCCTGTTGTAACATGGGTGATGGGTGATTAACACAGATTCTAGCTGCAATGGAACCACAGACCCAAACGTGTCCATTAACAGCAGCTTGGGCCTGGATGTAACCATGGCCCCAGCTTAGGCCTCTCAGATTGGCATGGACCCAGTAGCAGAGTGGTCCTCAGACTTCAACATGGTCCCAGGAGGGCATAGAGACCCTGAGTAGTCACAGTGCACCCGATGGTGATAGGAGCCACAGAACTCAACATAGACTCTAGCTGTACTAGGATCATAGACCCAGACACGTCTCCCAGCCACAGCTCAGGCCCAGACATCAACATGGCCCTGGGTGACATCATAGGCCACACAGATCCACATGGCCTCCACAACAGCATGATCCTGGGGCACCAACATTGCCTCAGGTATTGGTCTAGAACTTGGGTTTCTGCACTACTTTTGGTGGTATGAGCCATGGACTTTGACGTGGACCCTGGCTACAAAGGGGCCATGGACCCATGGCCCTTGGCAGCAACCCTGGCCTAGATGACTCCACGGTCATGGTAGCACAGGCCACTCAGGTTGGCATGGTCCTGGCAGCTGCAAGTCTCTTGGATCCTAACATGGTCTTGTGACCCAGAAGCTGTGCATCCTTGTGGCCTTTGGTGGGACTGTGAGCCATGGACATCAACACAGACCCCGGCTGTGGTAGGACCACAGACTGAGACTTGGTCCTAAGCAGCCTCTTGGTCCTAGATGTTACCATGGCCCTGGGTGACTGCATAGGCCTCTCAGATTGGCATCAACTCCTGCTGCAAGGTGGCCCTTGGACAACAACATGACCCCAGTAGGCAGCCAGTCCTCATGCATCTGCACGGCCCTTCAATGGTACCAGGGGTCATGGATATCAGCACATATTCTGGCTGCACTAGGGTCATAGGTGCAGATATGGTCCCTGCCTTCATCTTGGGCTTAGAAACCAGCATGGCCCCAGGTAGCAGTGTGGTCTGCCCTGATATGTATGGCCCTGATGGCAGCATGACCCTCAGGCACCAATATGCCCTCCAGTGTTGGCCCAGATACCAGACATCCTCACAGTCTTTGGTGATAACAGGAGCTCCTGACATTGACTCAGACCCTGGCTGTGGTAGCCATGCACCCAGACATGGCCCCAGGCAGGGCTTGGGTTCAGTAGACACCATGGCCATGGGTGGCAGTGCAGTCCACTCAGATTGGCTTGGCCCCAGCTGCGGCATGTCTTTGGGTCACTAACATGGCCACAGGTGGCAGCCCAGAGCCTGGACATCTGTATGGCCTTTGGTGGTTGCCAAGCCAATTGATGAGTGCTTGAGGAAGGAGAGTCAGGGAAAAGCAGTGGTGGGTGAGGGAGACAGGAGAGGAGCTAGAAGGGAGGGGACAGGGTAAGTTTGATCCAAATGCAGCAATGCATGTTTGAATATTAGATAAAATATTAATTAAAACAGCAAGCGTGAGAGAGGCCTTAGAAAACTGAGAATGTGCTGCGTTCAAGAACTGACTGTGGAAGGAAACATGAACACCACACAGTTGACCTCTGAGCCCGTTTGGCTGTGGCTTTACTCAGAGAAGGCTGTGGATTCCAGTGAACCAGCCTGAGAAGTTAGCTGTCAGTATCCTTCAAGGAATCAGAACTCTGCAGAAACTGAAATGATCAACCCTTTCAAGAACAGAAGAATCCAGATTTCAGCCCACGGTTATTCTTTTTATTTAGATTTTTAAAACACATGGTAGGGTTTTTAGAGCCCAAATCCACCAATAAGGCCCCTTTAGGTACCACAGTGTTTTCGTTCATTACCATCTATCCTCAGACCTTAAATGTCCTCTAATATGCTAATAAAATCTGTTTCAGGTAAGTTTAAACTTCTTCCTTTGAGCAGTTGCTTTTGCTGTGACATCTCTCTAGCCTCTACTATTTTAAAAGACATGAGCCCGAAAGAATAGTTAAATAAAGACCACAGTTCTTTTGTGTGGGCTGGCACATTTAAGGATCAAAAGTAGGTCATGGGGCCTTTGAAGTAGGTGGAAGAGTAGAACATAGTGATAAGGGTTCTGGAAGATGACAAGCAGCTTAATTTTAATGAACTAAGTTGACCCTAGAATGATCAAAGATATAATATCTCATTTGGATCTGTAAATTGGACACGTAGGCTGGGAGGCAATACAAGTGTGTGGCTTCGAAAACTGCCTGGCTCCTGCTTTGTAACTCTTTTGTGGTCTTAGGAGCCTTCATACATATGAAATACCCCCAACTCACACACACGGAGTACTCTGGCGACACTTTCTGTCTCCTGAGACTCTTTCTGGTTCTTCACGTGGAAAGCAATGTCATTAATAACACAGAGACCATGACAGCAATCACTCTGTAGTAAAGATACCCACACTCCTGTGCTTGCTGGAGTACTGCTCATGAGAAGCAAGACATGGAGGCACCATGGAATGTCTAAATGTCTATTCTCAGCTGAAAAAGGAAAATGGGATATGGAAACACACACACACACACACACACACTCCATTCTGTAGCCTTTAAAAAGAGGGAAATGCAGCCATTTGTGATGCCATGAAGTAGATGAGCCTGTGAGACATCCTGCTGAGTCACATCCCAAATCACTTCATAAGTAGATGGTGAAAAAGCGAAACTCACAGAAACTGTGAGAGTAAGGGCTAGCAGGGATAATGGGGGAGCTGTTGGTGGTCAAATGTCATGGACATGAACTTTCAGTTGTCCTTTCTGGGGACTATTACATAAGAATGCATACAGTCCTTGGAATTAGTCAGGTCAATGGGACTTAAGTTCTCTTTACCCCCC
>LOJH01064670.1:0-10165 GCA_001685095.1 Ellobius talpinus
GTCTTTCCTTTTTACCTTCCTTTTGTGGCAGGGCTTTCTGTACATTCTAAATTGTCTTTGAATTCACAGCAGTGCCTCTGCCTCACCTCTAAAGTGCTGGGATTATAGATGTGTACCGCCACACTCAGGTGGACTTACCGTTAAAGACTGCAGTTTTTGGTTTTTTTGTTTCATGTGTGTAGGTATTTTGCCTGCATATGTCTATGTGTACCTTGTGCATGACTGGTGCCTACGGAGGCCAGAAAAAAGGGTGTCAGATCCCCTGGAACTTGAGTTATAGATAGTTGTGAGCCACTAATGGGTGCTGGGAATCACTTGTGGGCCTGTGGAAGAGCAGACAGCATTCTTAATCACTGAGAAATCTCTCCAGCCCCGCCCCATTAGTTGATTTGTATTATATGAATCACATCTCAGTAAAATGAGGTCAAGGGAACCATCTACCACAGAGTAAGGCATTGCATAAAGCCCCATCTAGGTGGTGAAAGCTTTGAAGTCATCCTGGTAATTGCCTCATTATTCATCAGAGGAAGCTCAACTGGCTTTTCTTCTTCACACATTCCAAATGGGAGAGAAGGTAGCCTCTGCGAAGCCACGGCAAAGCTCCTGTGATAACCAGAGGTGGCTCTAAGGCCATCTGGATGAGAAGAGTGTAGAGAGGCTGGGGGTGAGCCTGGGCAGAAGTGAGACACTCAAGACCTTCACTTGCTATGGAGCAGGGACTTGATTTTTAATCCAGTTATTTTTTCTATGACCTACAAAACAAAATCAATCCTAGGATACATAATTAAATAGCAGTGTATTTTTAGAGAAATGGCAATGTTCTATGCATGCATTTTTCCTTAAAGTTTATTGTTTTTGTTTAATTATAAAAGCAGCATAATACTCATTATAGATTAGGAAGCCCAGAGATGCATAAGGAAATAGGAGAAATCACTTATCCTGCCACGTAGAAGTAGCTACATAACAGTTTTGTATATGTATTCCTCAATGCTTTATCTTTTCCCTGACTTCAAATACCTAAAACCATGTATTACCATAAACTTTTACCCACCAACTTTTTCTTCTAGTCTGACTTCAAATACCTAAAACCATGTATTACCATAAACTTTTACCCACCAACTTTTTCTTCTAGTGTTTTCATAGCATAAGCTCCTCTGATGTATTTACAAAGTGTGTTGACTGCACCAATATTCCAGTATAGGGAGGTGCAGCCTGTTCAAGCACCCTTGGCCTTTCAACACCTTGGTCGTCTGTCTCCTCTGAGATAAATACTGAAATGCTCAGTGCAAGCCATGGACTGGGGGAAGGGCAGAGACCTTACAGGACTGCATGACCAGAATTTCAGAAACTTTTATTCTTCTCTGTCAACTTGATTGAACTTAAAGTCTCTTAGGAGCACATCATCAGGTATGCCTGTCAGGCCATTTCTTGAGAGGTTTAAAAGATAAAGAAGGATACAATTTGGATGTGGGGGCACCATCTCATTGGCTGGGGTCCCCAGCTGAATAAAAAAGAAGCAGAAGAAGTGAGCCAAGGACTAGTCTTCATCTCTTTCTGCTTCTGATTACAGATGCAAAGTGACCTTGTCCTCTTGCAGCTATGAGTGCTCACCACAGTATTCTCAACTGTATGTCAAAACAAGCCCTGAAATTGTTTTTGGTCCGTATTTTGTTGTAGGAATGGAAAAGTAGTTAATAGTGGCAGAGTATGATCTTGGGAAGGTGACATTATTGTGTGGTTATAATTTTGCTGGAACATGAGCTCAAAGAGAACAAAAAGTGGGTGATAGCAGCACAGAGCTTAGAAAAGAGAGCCTGAGCTGGTTGAGTAGTCCTGGCATAAAGATATAGAAACACTTTCTGAGACCTACTATGTGTAGCGAAGGTCACAGGAAGATTAAGGCACCATCATAGTCTTAAAGACAATCTGGTCCTGCAGTGACTGTGAAGGCCATGAGTCATTTTGTGGCCAATTCCATATTGGGACTAGGCACTGTAGAAGCACAGGGTATACAGGACCCAGTCTTGGTAGCAGAGATGGGGGTTGAAGATGGAGAAGCTTCCAGCAAAAGGTGACTCCTGGGCTATAGCAGAGATGGGGGTTGGGAGCAGGGAAGGTGACCCCTGGGCTGAGACTCCAGAAACAGCTGGAGTTGTAGTCTTCTGAGCTGTGTGGTCCTTTTCTGCCCCCTTTCTGATTCCCCATCGACCTCTAGGGCTCATGAGTATTTAGCTCATGGGATCTGCAGCAGAATGCTATCCTTGTGGCCCACCAGATGTCTCTCTTCTTATGGCCCCAGTACCTGGCAGCACCTGCCTTTGAACTTGAGTCAATCCCTGAGAAGTCTACTGACTCTATATTGTGATCTGGAATTTTCCAAGCCTGTGAGGGTACAGATGCCAGATTCAAAGCATGGCGACTTACCCCAGGAAGGCTTCTACAAGGGTAGGAAAACTCTGGCCATAGTGGCTCCTCTCTAAAGCAACAGCTGTCAGGAGGGTGCTGTAGAGATTTAGTGAAATGAGTGGGCATTGACCTGGCTTTGAGTTGGTGCTGGGACATCTGTCCTCCTCCCTGAGGTGATGGATGAAGGAAGGGTGCAGCCTGCAGTTGTCTTTAATCTTGTTAGAGAATGTAGCCTCTGCGTACTGTCTGGAAACAGCCAGTTGGGTGTGCCCAAGTACGCCAGTCCAGCCCATCATGGTAGGCCCTCCGGCTCGCATGGTCTCCAGTATTAGTGTCTGATGCTTCTGTATGTGCACATCCTATTCGCTGACGGCCCAACATACCCTTGAAGTTTTAAAGTGCCTGTAGTAGGAAGTGATATTTTAAACATTTATCTCAAAGAGTAATTATTAGTCACAGTGATGAGCGGCTTGTTAAAGAATCAGGGGAACTAGCTGCCAGTGGTAGCGACTCATCAACAGAGTCCACGTCTCCGTAGGAGAGTCATGTGGCTTCTCATCTACCTTTGAGGAAAGGCTCTGCCATTTTCAATAGCATGAGATTTATTGTGTGGGATTTGATGAGCAGGTCATTGCTATTTACGCCCCAGACGATGCTAAGAATGGAATAGAGAGAGGCACTGACTCAGTGAAAGGAGCAGCAGAGCAAGGCAGCCGAGAGACCGACACGGGCCCGGATGGTGTCTTGGCTGCAGCCTGCGTTGGACCTGTTGTTACTCACCTTTTGTGTTACCGTCACATGACGGAGACAGTGTAAGACAGGAAGGGTTATTATGGCTCACGGTTTCAGAAAGATTTCAGTTCCTCCTGGTGCGAAAGGTATGGCCACAGGACTGTTTCCATCTGTGGTACCACAGGGCCCGGCCAAGAGGCTGTTTACATTGTGGCTGACCAGGAAGCAAAGCTTGCCTTGATAGCCTACTCTTTCATGCCAAGCTTTACATACTTAAAGACTCTACAGCTTTCAAAACAATGCTATAAGTTGGGGATAGAATGCTCAAAATATAAGTGTATGAAGGTTATTTTAGAGCCAAACTATAACGACCCCAGCCCCATGCCTTCTGCCCACCAGTTTCTTGTGGGCAAAAACAGCGTTGAGTGTGTGTATGCCTGGTACCACCTTCTATTCTCTTCGTGAAGGTTGCAGAATAAAATCTCACCTCTGCCCTTTCAAACTTACAAATGCTACATTATAGGGCATCCATGGTCCCTGTAGTAGTTGCTTTTCTATTGTTGTGACAAACACCATGGTCAAGGCAGTTTATAACAGAAAGTGTTTAATTGAGCTTATGTTCCAGAGGGTTAGGGTTCATGAAGGCGGAGCAAAGCCGTAGTGTCAGGAGCAGCTGAGAGCGCACATGCAGATCTATGAAGCAGAGACAGAGCACTGAGAATCTTAGGAGTCTTTTGAAATTTCAAAGCCCACACCCAGTGACACACCTCCTCCAACAAAGCTACACCTCCTAATCCTTGATGAACAGTTCCATCAGCTGGGGACTAATTATTCAAACATACGAGTCCATGGGGGACATTCTCACCCAAACCACCACAGCCCCAGACATTGTTGTTGGTCTACTGGGAGTCCTTAGAGTACCAGGATGCTTGGAGACTTCCAGTTGGTCTTTGTGGAGTTATGCAGAGAGAAACACACAGTCTGCTAAAAAAGTTACCACTAGCAAGAGGCTGTCCCTCCAAAGTGCACAGACAGATATTAGGAGAGGATGTCCCTCCTTCGTCCCTCAATAGAGTTCATGTTTTGTCAACTATGTCCCTGCTTGCTCTTTAAATGGCAGATGCTACTATTAGGAGTTTACTGAGGATCTTCAGGTCTTATATCACTTAATCCTAAGATACACCCAAGGAGATGGGTACCAGTATGATTTATACCAGTATGACTCTCCTTGTCTAGGTTTATGAGTTGAAGTTCAAAGCGGCAAGGCAATCTGGCTGAGGTCACACAGATAGCCAGTAGCCGGCCTTATCCGCCGGACTCCCCCACCCCCAGCCTGCCATCTCACCTGCTGTGTGTAGTAGGTGGACAGAAGTAAGGACTTCAGTGTCAGATTAGTCGGGGCCCCACGCCTGACCCCATTATAGGCTGTGTAATTTGGGAGGGTCATTTCCGTGTCCTCCCGACAGTAACAGCGGCAGCGGTAGCCGCTCAAGACTGGGACTTGCTGAAGGCAGAAGCGCTCTTTTCTACTTGCTTGTTTAGCTGCAACAGCCGGGGCTCTGTGTGAGCTCAGATGATTCCATGGGACACTATGCATGCCCAGCACCCTTCACACAGAATAGGAATGAAATACTAGCTAACACGGACTTACAGGGTTCTACTTGCCAGAAGACTTGAACCGAGCTAACTTAGAGTCCCCAGTGTCTGATTTTCACCACAGTCATAGATCCAGAGGCTACCTGTTGTGCTGAATGGAGCTGCTACACACCTGGTACCCCACAAGCGTACTTAGCATGAGCAAGCCAAGGACCAGCTCTAGCCAATGGGACTCACCTTGTCTTTTGTCTCCCAGAACAGTAAAGCCACTTTTCTCCTGTGTATTCAGTCTAGCATTCCAGCCTATGGGACGGTGTCACCCTCATTTAGGGTGGGTCTACCCACTCCACTTGAGCCAGTCTAGAAACTCCCTCACATGCCCAGAGATTTATTTCCTAGGTTCTGTCCAGTTGACAATCAGTATCACACTGACCGTTCAGGGTACTGCAGTCATCCTGAAGACTTCAGAGCTTCCTTTCAGTAGAGTGTGATGCTGGCTGTCTTGTCATCTCCTGAATGGTAGCAACTCTCAGAGCCTGCCTTGGCCTCTGATTTAACAGTACTATCTTCTCCCATTGTACTGACAGAGAAAGTGAAACACAGAGAAGTTAATTAAGTCGAGCAATTTCCCCCTAACTAGAACCAGGGTGAGAAACCTAGTTTGACTTGACTCTGGATTTCCATGCCAGGGTCTGCAGTGAGCGATGTGGTCCATCTACATTTCAACATGGTGATGGGTGTCTCAGAGCTGAGAACACAGTGGTACAAATTTCACTTGGGTCCTGCAGAGCGCGGGTCATCTAAAATGTGGCGAGAAAGTGTTCATTTATTCTGGAGTGGATCCACCAAGCCTATGGCTTTGATTTCTAATTGTCTGAAGTGCCTTTCCAATCTAATGTGATCCAGAATGTTAATGATCCAGAAATAGCAGGCTGATGGGGGGGCAGGTGGCGAGGAGTAAGCACACCCTTGATCTGCTTTTCTGTAGGTACTGAGTCTGCTCTCAGAATCACTGCCTGCCATTCACAGTGGTCAGCAGCTGTGGTTGTTACTATCATTAGTAACTGTTTCCTCAAAACAGTAGAATCATAAGGCAAGAAATCAAGCTAGGAAGATAGAGGAAGGGTGGTGGTGGGGAAGGCTGGCTTCTCTGAATGAGTGGGACTCCTGCTGGCTCTGTAGTGAGTCTGGAGGCACTGAAAGGGCCTAGTGAAGATGAAGGTGTCCTGAGGGCCCTGTAGCTGGACCCCTTTTTTTATTTGAGAGGGATCTTCGGTTATGTAGATTCCCCTGCTTCAGTAGGGGCAAGAACAGAAGAGGGAATGTCTTAAACATGAGAAGTTAGCATAGCTTGCAGGGCAAGGGTGGATGAGAAGAAGGGGAGAGGTCACTTTCTGCTCTCCCTCCTTACTTCCTAGCTGAGCTTGGGGCCCCTGGCTGCCCCTTCAGATGGTACACAGCTATACTAGACACAATGAAATAACCTGCCCAGCTCTGCCTGCTTATCTCAAGGAGATGTTGGTGGATGCCAAGTCTACCATCTGTCTAGTGGGCAGGAGAGTATAAGGTTTGTCTGGAGGAGGAGACACAGCGCCATGCCTTGTGGAGATGGAGCCCTAACCATGCCATGACAGGCACAACATCTGGAATGTGTCTCTGTGGATCTTTCTATCATGGCCAGGGCATTGTGCTTTCTGACTGGTTGAAAGCATTGTTCTCACACTAGCGTATTCTGTGTAAGAATAAGAATGGCCTACTCCTCACGGGGCTCAGAGAACTAGTCTCAGTTTTGAATAATAAGAAAAGCTAACCATAGACATTCAATATTACCTTCCCCTTTGTATTAGTGTGTGCACACATAACAGACACAGCCCCACACTGGCTCAGGACAAATGTATCGGCAGCATTATCTTGCACTCTGAGGTTGCCCTCCTTGTTCCTGGTCCCAGAAGTAGCCTTGCCATTACTGTTTTTGTTGTGGAGTCTTAGTCTGTTTTACTTTCTGAAGAGTTATTTCTCCAAAAACACCCCAGGGGTCTTTCTGTTCCTTTGCTGTTTTAATTCTGTTGGCCACACTGAGGGACTCCTGGGCTCTCATTATGGACTGGCTGATAGTGGCTGCCCAAAGCCAGCTGATTTGAAATCTGAGATTTCTCAGCTGTAGCTGGTCTTTCTCTATCCTGCCAGCAAGCTCCCAAATAATGACACAGAGACTTCTTATTAGTTATGAAAGCTCGGCCGATAGCTTAGGCTTGTTTCTAATTAGCTCTTGTAACTTAAATTAACCCATTTCTATTCATTTATGTGCTGCCATGTGGTTCATCTCCTACAGGTCATGCTTCCTTTGTGTCTGGCTGGCGACTCCACCCTTCTTCTTCCCAGCATTCTCTTTGCCCTGGAAATCCTGCCTAGCTATTGACTGTCCAGCTTTTTATTAAACCAATCCAAATGATCCCTCTTCACAAAGCACAAAAAGATTGTTCCACAATACTCAGCTGTTTCTCACCTGCAAGGGATAAATTTTGGGAAGTGTTTGTTAAGTGGATGCATGGAAACATGGCTTAGTAAAGCCAAGGTGACACAGCCTACTTGCTGGGGAGGACCTTATCTGGCAGTGTCACAGTAGGAAGTCCCCCATAGGTCTATTTCCATCTCTGACAATGGACATAAAACCCATTCACCCTGAGGGGACACCTAAGGCCTGCAGTGAGGATAGAATCCTGTCTTAGCATCTTCCATGACTGCTTCCCCAGGTTTTAGACACCCTCCCCACTTTGAGAGTGTTCCTTATAAGCCAGGCTAGCCTCACTATGTAGGGGAAGATGACCTTGCCCTTTTGATCCAGAGTGCTAGAATCATAAGCATGTCACCATGCCGGGTGTATGTGATTCTGCGGATTCGACCCAGGGCTTTTGCACATACGAGACGAACACATTGTCCTCTGACAATTCCATATGCATAGATGAGGCACTCTGATTGCCTTCAACACATCTTCTCTCATCTCCCCCCTCTCCTGACCACACCTCTCTTCTTCACTAATCTTATCCCAGCATCTATATTCTGTTTTCTTTGTGTTCCGCTGGTTTTTGACAAGTTCCATCTGTGTAACTTTGGGATTAGAGCCTGGTAGGTTTACTAGTGAGTACACAACTCATGACAATGCCCCTCTGCCGCGCCAGCACAGCCTGAAGTCCAAGAGTCGGCGAAGGGTGTCCAGGTTGAATGACTGCACAGAGCACGAGGCTGAGGTGGAACAGCTTCTTCTTTATTGTTCTGCTGGGGCTGGCTTTATACTATGGCGCCAAATGAGGAGGGGGCTGCAAAGGGACTGTAACCTGACCCCGGCAGGGATCAAAGAACAGTCACCATGTACTCAAAATTCCTTCCCCCACTCCAGGAGCAGAGGGTATTCAAACACGTTTTCTTTGCAGTTAAGCACCTCAAATGGGGGCAGGGATATCATAACTCGGGGCNGCTGCAAAGGGACTGTAACCTGACCCCGGCAGGGATCAAAGAACAGTCACCATGTACTCAAAATTCCTTCCCCCACTCCAGGAGCAGAGGGTATTCAAACACGTTTTCTTTGCAGTTAAGCACCTCAAATGGGGGCAGGGATATCATAACTCGGGGCTGCTGTTCCCACACCCCTCCCCCAAAAAACTGTTAGTTCAATAGGGTTCCATGAGTCCCTCCTCCATTCATGACTGACTGTTGAGCGGGCCTATCATGTACAAATAACTACAGCTGCTATGAGTTCATGACTATAATATCTATGCCAAGTCTAAAAGATGGCAATGCACTTCCTTCTCCCTATCTTTTGGCCCTTCCATCCTTTCCTTCTCCTCTTTTGCAGTGTTACCTGAGCCTTAGTGGGAATCAGCGTATTTAGGGATGAGCCTTCATCTGTTGCTTATTCTTAGCATTTTGGGCAGCAATGGGTCTCTACACTACAGTCACCATTGTTCACTATGGAGAGGTTTCTCCTATTAGGGCTGAGGGTAGCCGTTGTGTGTGGATATAAACAAAGTTAGAAGGCACTTTGATGCTAAATATAGCTGGATATCAGTAGTAATTCCCTCCACGGGGTCTATTACCTGACAAAGGTGTGGTCTTTTGACCATGCTTATAGTATCAGGCATGGATTTCCTTCTGGATGATGTGACTTGAATCCAAGCTGAGACTGGTTGGTTTCTCATATTCTAGTCATGCCACTATGCATATATGGGCACATATTACATTGTAGATTTGCACTGTATGATTGTAGTTTATAGAATTCACGGCTGTATTAGACTGTTGCATCCTCCACGCCAGTGGCCCACACAACATTTTTCAGTACTTTGAATGCTTTCCAGGAGAAAAGAGGACATGAGTTCAATTCCAGTTTGATTTTTCTGTGTCCTGCAACAAAGGTGTTTTGCTCTCTTCAGCAAAAGGAGTCTTATCATCTACTTCAGGTGGAATGAGAGCCAAATGAGCTGGAGCTTCCACGTGGAAAGGTGAGGAAACCATCTGAGGGGACTCTGAGGCCTCCAGGACCAATGTTCCTGTGGGGGTTTCTTACTCCTAGTCCTGAGATTTTTGTCTTCACTCCTTGCAGGAACTGATTATTGAACCACACAGCCACACATTACAAGTGGGGGATCAGTGAAATCACCGAACTGGACCACCCTGTGGGCAGAAACTAAGATTTATTTGGGGAAATTCAAACTACCAAGACTGTCTCTTGAGGGCAGAGAGACTAGAAACAGGCGGGGAGAGCCTTGCCAGTTTTAAGTGGCTATGTAGAGGTGGCATGTAAGGCAAAACAGACTGGAAATTAGAGTAACAGGGGTGGGGTGTGGGCCAGAGCAGCCTGGGAACTAGCATGGGGACATTCATCTGTTACATATTTGTTGAAGTTCCTGGGGAACTAGATGCCCCATTGTCGGAGGTAATTAACTGCTGGGGACAGAGAAAGGAAGTGATAGTTTTTCTTGACAAACAGAAACCCAAGTCACAAGATTTCTGAGGAATGCTGACTACGTGCAATCCTGTTTCCCTGATCAGAGTCCAGCCTAAACAGAGCCCAGTCTGCCGTTTATGACATTGTCAGAAGCACTGCCATATTTTGGGGGGACTACTTTGGAACTAACAGGTACCCCTCTCCAAACCCTCATTTTCTTTTTAGCTGGGCGGTCTCCCCAACTTTGAAGCAAATCTATTTTTCAGGAGCTTGTCTGGTGAGTGTACCCAGTTCTTGCCCCTCATATTTGGAGGAGCATTTGTGAGGTGTATCTGCACCCCACAGTCAGGGTGAGAGACTGGTCTTATATCACTTAGTTTTCCAGAACTTGGGGTCAGCAGGTCTGCAGAGCAGGAATATTGTGACAGTTTCTCCTAAGAGAGGGAGGAGAGAGAGAGAGAGAGAGAGAGAGAGAGAGAGAGAGAGAGA
>LOJH01064671.1:604-11368 GCA_001685095.1 Ellobius talpinus
TCTGTAATGAAATCTGGTGCCCTCTGCTGGCCTGCAGCAGATGTGCAGACAGAATACTGTAAACAAAATAAATAAATCTAAAAAGAAAAAAAAGAAGAAACCAGAAATCTACTCCGCCTGTTCTCAAAGTACTGGAGTGCAAATCCTGCCATCCAGCCTAGCACGATTGCACCTCCAGATTAACTGCTCCAGAGAAAACAGGATCTCATCTCAGCTGAGTGTGGCCGAGGACAACACCCTAGGCAGAGCCACCAGTGTGGACTCCAAAAGCGGGGCACCTGTCAACCTCTTTATCAGACTAGAACCCACATAGCACCCATTCGTCAAATTGCACACAGGTTGTATGTGGGTGCGTCTGACTGACAGATCATAAACACCTCTTAAGTCTTGGCTTCCAGGCTTCTGATTCCCACCCAAATGGGCAGGACACATAATAGGGCTTTGTTTTTCTGAGCATAGAAAGGGTGGTTCTCAGTGATGGATGCCATATCTCAAACATCCAAGACACAGAATAAAATTCCACATGACCGGACACCCCAGGCTATACCCAGTGCTCATCTTTCTCACTCCTAAGAAAGCAAATCAGGGCCAACCAAGAGCCCCCTTGACCTTTACCTCTCTTTTCCTGAGTTGATTATGAGAATGAGAAATGGGTTGGGGAAAACAGCATTTTACATCATCGGTTTTGAAAAATGTATATGTCTAAATATACCAGGCACCAAAGAGCATGCAGAGAGAAAACAAGCTTCTCAGAGCTGGATTGGCCCAGATCTTTTGCTTCACGATCCAGAAATAGCCAACAACTTAAAAAGACCCATGCTCAATGACCCAGAAGTCTGGCTCCTCGGGGAAAATCCTAAACGTTTATACGGAGACACAATAACGAATGTCAGAGCATTGCTGTTTGTAATGCTGGAAAATTGGAAATGACCGAAATGCACATCAGCCAGAGAATGGATGAAGAAACTGGGCTTATCAAATAATAAGAGTGATTTTAAAAAAAAAAACAAAAAACATTCAGCAGTCCCAAATGAAACAGAACTACACTAGCAACATGGATAGTGCATAAGATCTCAGCATTGAGTCAAAAACAATTCATAGAAGGAAAGAACACTGCAAGCTGATGCCAGTTAAATAAAAAACTTAAATGCAGAACAATGCAGCCACACATCCATGGCTACACTCACCTGACATGAGAATGAAATCACATGTGGAATGACGCATACCTTCATCAAGATGCCACCGCCTCTTAGGAAAGAGAGAAGACATTGAAGGAAGGGTTTGATTATATATGAAATATATATGGCGAGAAAGATGTTTTGTTGTGTACTTGAAATATTGCACAATTAAAAAGAAAAAAAACTAAAAAGATTTGTCCTTGGAACCATTCATACCCAGGTAGAAACTCGGATTCTACCAACCAGGATAACCACGTTAAACAGCTCTGTGCCTCAGCTTCTTCATCTGGGAAATGGAGCTGATAATGCCTGGCAGGCTGAACCCTAATTGCCTGGAAAATTCACTGGCATGGTAGCAGCTTTGCCAGTTGACCATTACTTCCCCCAGGCAGAGTTGGGACCCATTACAATAAACTGTCACCGTAGGAAATGAAGTATTCCACAAGCTTTGGGAGTATCTCAGCCAAGAAACAAAGGTAGAGCTAGGTGACCTTCTGAGACCTCCTCACCCCAATCAGCCAGGTTCCTGTTAGGCTGGCCCCGAACCACCCATGCCACCAGAACACTGGGCTCCTGGATGATGGAAGGGTCCTTCCTGAGATCCATTCTTGGAACATAGCATTTCCAGGACCATTTCAACAACAGAGTCTAGGTTCCGGGGGAGCTGATGAAAACAAATGAGGCTTTGTCTGGCTTGTATCAGATGGCAGACTGGCAAAGACACATCTGTTTGGCTAAAACATGGGGCAGCACTGGCTAGGGACCAAGTGTGAGGTCAAAGTCAATTGACCAACCTGTAAAAGGGCTCTGAAAAAGCCCTTCTCTTGCCTTAAGCAGAACAGATGGGGCACCTTCTTAATAGAACCAACTTCCAAAACACAATGCATATCTTCATTATACCAGGGACTGAACAAATCGCTGAGTAAATGTGCACAGGGTGACAGAACAGGGGGTGTGTGGGTACTGGCTTAGCACGGGGAGCAAGCAGGGAAAGGCTAAAGAGGATTAATGATCAGAGCCCAGGGGAAGAGACACTCCAGACAATTTGTGCTGGTTTTCTTCTGACTGAAAATGGGAGAAAGCCATGGATTACTCAACCTTAATTGATGTTTTTGCAGCAAAGGAAACGAAAGGTGCTTAATTCATATGTACACTTTCCAAACTCCATTACCAAGCTGTCGCCCCCGTCAGCCAAACCAGTGGGTTTTCATGTCATCCCCGTCCACGTTCAAACCTGTGCTTGGTAGGATGTCTGTCAATCCCTAGGCAACTGGCTGGCTGGGTTCTTTTAAAAAGAGAATTCAGCTTGAAGAAGAGCTATAAAAAACAGTCTGGACAGACAATGAACACCTTTGGTCTCTACAGACCAATTTACAATCTACAATTTAAAAATTGAGCTTGTTTTACTAAAGTTGAGTTTTTTTTTCTAGTCTTAACCACAAGATGACATTTAAGGATTTACCTGAAATCATCGAGGTCCCAAGGGAACAGCTCTAAAATCCTGGACAAGTCTTTAGTCTCTCAGAGTTTCACTTGCTCCATCTGTCTGACTGGAACATTAGGGAGATGGGAACAAGATGAGCCTTACAGAAGGCTCTAGTGAGAAGCATGAGTCATTGGTGATGCATGACACAGACTTATGGACCACAAACATTATTTCTCTCCCTAGCATTTATGGGAACGGGTAATTTTCATGTATATTACCCATAAAACATAATGAATTTGAGAGGACTAGGTATCAGAGGCTATGCAGCATGCAATAGGTTTTATTAACTACTTAATTCCTCCTACTCTGACCAAATGGTTTTAAGCGTACCACCCGGGAGTACTCAGAAATCTACAGTGAATCTTGTAAAATCAGAGCAAGAACAGACTGCAAATTTTTACCTAAATGAGTTAGCACTCCAATCAGACTTACACAGCTAAGAGGAGAACATGCGTGTCCTCAACAAAGCCTCTCAAGGCTGTGCTTTCTAGTGAGCAAAAGCCATGTAATTCCGGCTGTCACTGTTAAACACGTTTAAAAGGTAGAGGGAAATGAGGGGGCCGGGATGTTTGTACAGTAAAAAGGAGCTGCCCTTGCATTGAGCCTCATCTAGGGAAGTGCTCTCTTCAGCCGAGCTGCTGAGAATGATTTCGCATTCAGCAGCGCTTTCCACTGAGCAGCTCCCAAACTACCCAGCCAGCATTCATAAGGAATGAAAATCCCAAAGAAAAGCTTGAAGAACCGATTGCTTTCTGTATGTGATATCTGTTTCTTTTGTAATAATAATTAAAAATTAACACAGTAGAACTCACAGAGAAAGGAACGAGGGGGGAGGGAGGGAGGGAGGGAGGGAAGGAGGGAGGGAAGGTGGAAATCAGACTTTTTAAGTGGATACAGCTGAGGCGGAAAACTAGAGTACAATACCTCCTAATCTTTGCAGAGTTAATGACAGGCCGGTTAAGAGGACACAGTGACCCATTTACAAACTGTTTGGAGTCAGAGTCAGATGCACTACCTTTGTACCATAAGGTCATTTATGACCTTAGAAGAAGGGGAGCAGTAATGTTGCATTGACCAGCAAGGGACATGGCCCGTCTGGGACATTAGTAAACAACACTATTTTAACCATGACAAGAGAAGACAAATAAGGGGTTAAGGCCCAGAAGGAAGCCACAACAGCACTACTGATTCCCCCAGAGACCTTCTCTAGAGGGACAGCAGTTAGAAACCAAACATTTCCTGAGGTCCTCCCCAGTCACTTTACTGCGCTGAATAAAACCTCCGCCAATTTCCTTTACTTCCCAAGTCTCTGAATCACAGAATCCACCCTTTCACAATGGCTTTTCAAAGCTATGCAGGGAAATTTCCATCTACAGAATCTCATAGTCAGTGTCCCAAACTCTGCCCCTGACTCTCTTCCAATGGCCACTGTCACTCTATTATCCCCATTCATGGTCCTTGCCTGGTGCTCCTCATTCTCCCCAGCCTGTGTAGACCTGCATTCTGTGTAGACATACTGCCTGACCTTCTCAGAGGGTGAACACTGCTCAGGCTCCAAGTGACACAGTTCTTTCAGCTTTGTTACACAATCTTCTCTTTAGAAGTGTCCCTGCTGGGGAGATGAAGATGCAGAGATGAAAGGACCAGAGGCTAAAGAACATCAATGTTTAATAGAAGAAGCAGATGCCTAGATGACTGGCCACGCTACTAAGCAAGAGTCTAGTCTAGAGTAAATCAAGTTGACGCATTGGTTCTTAGGCATCAACAAAATCTCAGTGCTGCCTTTTAGTCTATCAGTGAATTCTGTCTTCCCTCCCTTCCTTCCTGTCCATCGTCATCACCTCCCATCCACCTGTCTGTGAGTCTGTAAACCATCAGTATGGAGGTCAGAGGAGTCATGTCCAAATGCAAGTCAGGTCTAGGAATTCCTAAACTCGGAGCCCTCTGTGCCCACACACAATATCCTCCCTTGGACCCCAAGTCCCCATCCTCACTTGAACTCCATGTGTCCCTGTGTCCTTGGTCTCCTTGTGTTCGTCCTCATTTCCAGTTGTTCACCCCTCACTCACTGTGAGTCACAGTGGCCTCCCTACTGCTCACTCTGGATGTCCAGACCCACTTGCAGTGGTTCGAATGTAACTGCCCCCGCCCCCCCGTCAGTCTCATAGGGAGTGGCACTATTAGGAGATGTGACTTTGTTGGAATGGGTGTGGCCTTGTTGGAGGAAGTGTGGCACCACTGTGGGGTGGGCTTTGAGGTTTCTTACGCTCAGGATACCTCCCAGTGTCTCAGTTGACTTCCTGTTGCCTGTAAAATGTAGAACTCTCAGCTCTTCCTCCAGCATGATGTCTGCCTGTATGTGACAACTCTCCCCTCCTTGATGAAAATGGATGGAACCTCTGAAACTGTAAGTGAGCCTCCTCAATTAAACTTTCACTTATAAGAGCTGCTGTGGTCATGGTGTCTCTTCACAGCAATAGAAAGCTGTCGCTGGGTCCTAACAGCTCCCATGGGGGAAGGGTGAGAAGGCGTGAGGTCAATGGCACAGACCTCAGGAGTCAGGTAAAAGGCAAATGTCAGTCTCATATATTCAGCAATGGGGAGAGCCTTATATACCATCCTTTCATCACCCAGGCTGCTTTCTGACCCATTGACATCCTGTGGTCGCCCTTCATTGGCTGGCACCATCAGGATCTCTGACAGCGCCTGTTGCTAGACCCTCAGGCAGACTCCGGATTGGCTCATCTCTCAGCCTTGTAGGCCTTATCTTCCTACAAAAATCCCAACTAAGACACCACTCCTTCCCAGAGCCTTAACACTAACTGCTCCTCTGCATGGTGCCCCTGTTGAGTAGATGAGTGCCCAGCTGTTTACCCTTACTCTCTGGTCAGGAGACAAAACCCTGATTATCTTGCTAAAAGTCTCAGTTCCTCAAAAGATGGTTACCAGCTATCTTACATATTTATCTTGTTTTGCCTGTATCTCCTCCCTAGATGATAAGACCAAGATGGTAAGAATTTTTCACTATGTGAACCCAGTGTCTGATAAATGATTGTTGAATGATGAAACCACTGAATCTGAGAGGAGATGGAGGAGACAATTCAGAAGGCAACAAACGGGCTCAAATGTTTCTGATGAATGCTTCCAATGGTCACATTGCAGCACATTAGCCCCCGGTCACTCTTTCGGGGACAAGACTGATTTCCTACAATTCTGAATCTGACCCACCATCTCTAAGCCAGAAACCTGATTTACACCTTCTCTGAGGAACCAGGTTCACAATGATCAAGCCATCAAGTCAGCAAACCATCTACTTCCTAATCAAAAGGAAATAAACCCACTATTGCTTGGGTAAGAAAAGCCCAGGAGAGTGTGGTGAGGACAACCACTGCCCCTGGGGAGTCAACATTAATCAGAAGGTATTGGTAATCATAACCCAAGTTAGAAGAGAGTGGGGAGAAGCAATGGGCAACTGTCAGCAAGTTCAAATGCTCTGTGGAACAAGTGTGCATCAAAATTCTGCCACTCTCAAGTGACAGAAAGTTCCACTCCACCAGTTCAGACTGAAGGAATGTCTAGAACTAAAGAGATCCATGAGTAGTAGCGGAGCCTCCATGCATAACAATACAGAGCTCATAGGGACCTGACTCCTCCCTCCATCTTATCCCCAGCTTCCCTCAGCTCTACTATACCTCACTGCATGGTAGCAAAGTGGCTGCAGCAGCACCAGCCCTTCCATTAACGCCCCCAAAGCTAGGCAAGGGCATCGTTTGTTTTCTAATAGTCCTTGATAACTGTGCTATAGTCAGAGGAATGAAGACTTCTTACCAGCTTTTGCTCATTTTTTGCTCTGTTCCTTAGACTGGGAGGAGGACCAGGCCTAACACATGTGGCCCTAGCACAAGGGAAGGTAAATCTCAAATGTTCGTTGAAGACTGTTAGTCAGAATAGAATGGGAAGTTACTAAGAAGAAAATATTTAAATGTTCACCACAGCCACAGTTTACTAGGATATGTTCTTGTCAACACAGTGAGAAACTCGCAGCCTTCTGGGTACACCTTTGATAGCAACTTATACCTGCCTACAACAGGTATCTTGGCAGCCTAGAGGCCAGAACTCTATTCCTGGCCAGAGTAGAGACAGCACTCCTTCTCCTGGGCTCTGGCTGACCAGCCCAGCTAGCAAGATTGTCAGTTACAGGTCAGGCTCCAGGCTCCCAAGCTCTTCATTCCCTCCCCTATAGATGACTCTCCAACTCTGAGCTCAAACCAAGTAACTTGGGTTCTTTGTGGATAGAATGTATTTGGTCCCCATTGATGGCAGGGACATAATTATGGGTGACCCCTGCCAGCTCATTTTCTTCAAAGTCTTAGGTTCTACCTTAGTGTTGGATATGGACTCTTGCTTTCATTTCTATTGAGATTTTATTTACCTGCCAACACAACTCGAATGTCAAGAGTTTCAATGCATGTAATGCCCCTCATCCCCTACTGAGCCCCACTCACCTGTGTTATGTGTCCACTTACAGACCTGAATGGAATTCACCCCACAAACATAGACCCCAGCTTCACAGATGCCTACTGAGGGGCAGGTACTGAGTCCTGAAGTACAGAGGGACACAGAGTTGGGTAAATGCTTGTTGGGGGCTGTGGACCCCCAGACCATGAATTTCCTGTAAACAACTTGTTATGCTTGCTGTTGCTCTGAGCAAAACCATAGCGCGAAAGGTCCTGAAGTGCAGGTGGTACCTACAGGCGTAATACTACATAGTACAGGCGCTACAGGACCATAGTACATGTAGTAGCACGAACACTACAAATGATCAGGTGGAAAAGAGAGTTGGCAAGACAGATTTCCTCACTCATCCTCACACAGGCTGTTCTGGGACATGGTATTGCCCTTCCTCCTCGGCCTGTCAGGTAAACTGAGGTGTCTGAGGCTGTGCTGAAGCAAGGTCAAGGCGGCTGGGTGTCGTCCCCCCCACTTGCCTGAGGCTACTTCTCTCCCTTGCCTTCATTGTTCTCTCTCTTTTAAACCAGCAGGTCATAGGCTCTGCTTTCCAGAGGGCCCTGATTGGGTAGTTTGGCCCTCAGGAGGGTTCCTGGTATTATAGAAGATCTCAATAGAGTCCCCTAGGTCTGGCCACAAACAGGAAGAAGAGCCCACCCTGAGACAACATGAGGCTGAAGCCTAGGATGGCACAGTCTAGGATGGAGCAGGACAATAAGGAAACCCAGATGACAGTCAGGATCAAACAGCCGCATGCGCTCAGGGTCAGGCCAAAGGGTGCTGACAAGGCCTTGTCTCCAACCCAGACTCTGAAAGGTCACCAAGGAAGTTCTCCCGCCTTCTTCAATAAGTGCAAACCTGAAACAGTGGCCCCTCTGCTATGTTTGGACAAAAAGAAGCCCACGTGGTACAGGTTGGAAATGAAGGTCAAACTGTGGCAGACACCCCAGAGAGCTTGGGCACTGTGTAAATGACAGGAAGTCAACAAAGCATAGCAAAGGTGTGACCAGATCTGACCTCTAACAATGTGCTCCCGCGGCTGTGTGAGTGATCGATCGTGAAGAAATACATTAGGCAGCTTTTTGCCTTCAAACTGATGAGCCCTGGAATGAGGAAAGGTGTCAACACTAATCTGAAGTTGAGCTGAGATGCTGTCCATCAGTTAGGAAACAGGAGAGGGGCAAACCATTGCTCCTGCCAGGATACTTTAGTAGGTGATCCATTCTGGACATCTGAGGGTACTTGCTGAGAGGCTCAGAACACAGGCTGAGTTGGGAGGCAGGGACTGGAGTGGCTTCCATATGCTGGGATGTGACAATCCATGGCAGATACGGAGACTGACTGTGGGCTTCCATGGGTGAGGAGAGAAAGGATCATGGGTGGAGCTCAGCACAACCCACCCAACTGAACAATAGAGAAATGGGACCAGGGAGGTGGAATCAGGAAAATCAGATCCCAAAGGCTCCAAACAAGAGCCTCCAAGACAAAACTGGACTTCCATGTTAGATAACTCGGGGTTCCTAAGCCAGTGCAAAACACTAGGCCCCATTCAAGTGAATCTAACAGACTTGCTGCCTGCTCGGCAAAGGTCTCACAGCACTCAATTGTTCATCCATTGTGGAACTCTGGCCTGTTGGGAGCTCTCACCTCCTTCCTGATGTATCTACTTGGCCACAGAGCAGAGAGCCATAGCTTGGCAGAGCCACTTACAAAGGCAGAGCCTCAAGACACCTTTGCTGGCCTCGGAACTTTTTTTTTTACCACGCTATTCATTTGCTTTCAGCGGAGTCCCCGAAAGGAAGGGACGATCAGGGTGGGCTGTCTGTGCCCTGCGGTTTGCTTACAGCAATGGAGCTGGATCAGTAAAGATATGTATTCACTTGGAAAGTGCTGGGTTGGACGGGTGACCTGGGGCTGTTTTAATTCTTACATCCTCTGCAGAGGGAATTGGCACTGGGGTGTTGACAATGGAGGCATTTGTTAGCAAGCCTTGGGAGTCTTCTTGTGATCACTCATAATAACTTAGTTGAACCACTGGATGAAGAAAAGGCACAAACAAGGACTATCCATGTCCTTAACCTGGCACACATGGCCTCATTTCATGTTCAGAGCGACCCTGTGTGATGGATCTTGGTATAAACCACATCCATTTAACGCACAAGGAAACGTGAAAGTGTAGAAGCCACAGTGAGCAAGGAAGAGTGGGGAGCCTAGAACCTCACTCAGCTTAAGCTACATCCACACCCCTTTCCCAGCAATGTACTTAGCAACCTGGGGACCCGCTACATCAAGCTCCATGCACCCTTTCTCACAAAAAAAAGCCTACTGATCATTTCAACCTATAGTACCATGGCAACTCTGAAACTGGTGGCAGCTGGGGCCAGTTCAGACCAGACTGGCCTCAGGTGCATGCATGGTACAGCACACTGCATCTTCTGAGCGACTAGGGAGCCCCTGCCCAGCTTCCACCTTGTGCTGTGCTTGATTAGGGATGTGTCTGATCAAAACCAGGTGCATTAGGGAAAGAACACCCACAGGGAAGAAAGGCTTACATAACCCAAGCCCGTCAATCAAAACAGAAAACCACCCACACTCTGTCCCTATCAGCCAACACATCTTCCTCTCGGACCCCTAAAAGAAAAACCCAAGCAACCACCCCACGCTCCTCCGTGCCAGGCTTTCTAAGGGCCTGCTGTTCCCCACCGGGTAACCACTGTGCCCTGCAGCTTTTCTCCTGAAAGGAGCCTATGCTGCTCTGCTCTCTCTCTCTCTCTCTCTCTCTCTCTCTCTGTGTGTGTGTGTGTGTGTGTGTGTGCGTGTGTGTTTTTCCAATTCTTTGAACAAGACATTAAGAATCTAGAAACACACAGTCCAGACAAACATCGCACTTTCAGTTTGCAATGACAACTTGGGCGGTCACAAAGCCCTTCTCCCGGTAACATTCCCTGGTGATTTGTAGACAGACTGACTGAGAATCCAGCCTGTGTTAACAGACTCTCACAGTTTCCTTCCCTTGCTCAAAACTCAAAGTTTGGGCCACCAGGCCTCCAAGATCAGTAAACTTTCAGCCTATCCCCCAAGAGCAATCCTGAGAGGACAGACAGGCAAATTCCTGTCCCAGACAAAGAGTTCCCTAAACTGGAGGCCTTCTGGCCAACTCTATGGAGTAGAAATTCCAGGTGGACATCAATGTGGGGGGCATGATCACACTGTTTAAGGAAGGCCTGGCCTTCAGATCTAGAAGCGTCAGAGTGCAGACCATGTGCCCACCTTCTCCATCTGCCTTCTGGTAGACCAGCTTACATAGAAGCCAGCAGGGTGCTACCCTGGCTGCTCACTGTGTGCTCTAAAACTTCACACTCCGTGTCTTCATGGTTTTCTGTTGGATTATATGAGTACCACAGACTGAGTTACTCATAAAGAATATCGATGGGCCAATGAGATGGCTCAGCAGGTATTGATACCTACCCACAAGCCTGATGACCCGAGTCTGACCCCTTAGTCCCACATAGGGAAATTAGAGAACCAAACTCCAGAAAATTGTCCTCTTATCTCTCTCTCTCTCTCTCTCTCTCTCTCTCTCTCTCTCTC
>LOJH01064672.1:0-10566 GCA_001685095.1 Ellobius talpinus
CTTGATCTCCTTATGTTGTCTTATAGCTATTGCTAGAACTTCAAGCACTATGTTTAAGAGATATGGAGAGAGTAGACAGCCTTGTCTAGTACCGGATTTTAGTGGAATGGGGCTTTGAGTATCTCTCCATTTAATTTGATGTTGGCTGTCAGCTTGTTTATATTGCTATTATATTTAGATATGAGCCTTGTATCCCTAATCTCTTCAAGATCTTTATCATAATGGGGTATTGACTTTTGTGAAATGCTTTTTTGGCATCTAATGAAATGATCATATGGTTTTTTCTTTCAGTTTTTTTATATTATAGGAAAGGATATTACATATACTACAAAAGAAAAGTCAGCCAAGAAGACATTGCAATTAACATCTATGCACCAAACAAAACGGCACCATGTTCATGAAAGAAACACTACTGTAGCTTATATATAATATTGACCCTAACATAGTTATCATGGGTGATTTCAATAACCCACGCATACCAATAGAACTCATTCAATCAAAAATAGGTAAGAGTGATACTCTTCATCTTTTATGAGCATTATATATTAAAACTGAATATTATCAACAAAAACAATAAATAGATTAAAAATTAATTAAAACTTAACAAATCACTACTGAATGAAAATTGGATCAAGAACAAAATCAAAGACTTTTTCGAATTGAATAAAAATTAATCTGTAACACATCCAAACTTTTGAGACACAATAATGGTGTTTCTAACAGACAAGTTCACAGCACTAAAGGAATACATTGAGAAAATTGAAATTATAAAACAGAAAAAAGAAAGCACATTCAAAAGTGTAGATGAAAATGAAAAACAAACAAAGACTTAAACTCATTAAAAAGAGAATCAATAATAAATCAATTAATAAACAAACAAATAATTGAAGTAGTGAAATAAAAGTGTTTTTTGAAAAAATTAGTAGATTGAAAAATCTTAAATTAAAAGTTGAGATAGAATTGCCAAAATCAGCAAAATTAGAAATGAAAGTATGACATAATACATACCAAGGAAATACACATTCAGTCCATAAATTGGAATACTTAAACTAATACCATATAACAAAGTTAAATCAAGACCAAAGAAGCTATTTAAACAGAACTATACCATAAGTAATTTAAAGTATAAATTAAAAACTATAAACCTAGCAAGTTAAACAACACTATAATGATGTAGAAGCAGTAAATAAATTTCTCCCACAAAAAGAAAGCCAAGGACCAAATGGTTTTATTGCAACGATTTACCAAAATTTCAAAGACTTGTTGCCATCTCTCCACGAAATTGAAACAGAAGAAACATTGCTGAATTTATTTTAGGAGTCTATAGTAACCCTGATACCCAACCCACACAGTAATTCAACAAAGAAAATTGCAAACTAATTTCTCTAATAAACATAGATGTAAAAATACTCAGTAAAATACTTGTATAGCAAATCCAAAAACACATAAAAGATTATCCACCATGATCATGTATGTTTCACCCTAGAAGTACAGGGATGATTCAACATATGAACATAAGTCAATGTAATCCAACATATAAAAAAACTCAAAGAAAAAATAATTACATGATAATCTCCTTAGGTACAAGTATGGCCTTTGAGAAGATCCAGCAGACTTTTATGATAACAGTCCTGGAGAGATCAGGGTTATAAGGGATATACCTAAACATAATAAGGATAGTTCACAAGAAATCTATAGCCAACATCAAATTTAATGGAAGTAATTCAAAGGAATTTTGCTAAAATCAGGAATGACCCAAGGTTGTCCACTCTCTCCATATCTACTCAATATAGGACTGAACTAACTAAAACAATAAGAAAACTGAATAAGATCAAGGTGATAGAAATGGGGAAGGAAGAACTCAAAGTGTCTATTTGCAGATAATACGAAAATATAAATAAATGACCTGAAAAAACTGCCACCAGCAAACTCCTACAGCTGATAAACACTTTCAACAATGTAGCTAGATGCAAATGTAACTCACAAAAATCAGTAGACTTCCCATATACAAATGACAATTTGATTGAGAAAGAATTGAAGAAAACACCACTTTTTAGGGTAGTCACAAATAATATAAAAACATGGTGACAAATCTAACCAAGCAAGTGGAAGATTTCTGTAATAAAAAATTTAAGGAAGTAGACAAAGAATTGGAAAAACATATCAGAAGAGGGGAAGGCTTCCTATTCAGTTGGATAAAACAGATTAACATAATAAAAATGGTCATCATACCCAAAGCAATCCATAGATTAAATGAAATCCCCACCAAAATTCCAAAGCAATTCTTCACAGATCTTGAAAGGATAATTCTTCAGTTTTACATAAAAAACATAAAAAGACACACACACAAACAAGAAAGCTTAAAAACATCCTTAACTAAAACAAAACAAACAAAAATAAAGAACAAATGAAACAAGAACAACCAAACTTAAGGAGTTACCATCATTTCAGTTTTCAAGTTGTACTACAGAGCTATAGTCCTAAAAACTTCAAAGAATTGGCTGAGACTTATTGATCAGGGAAATAGAATTGAAGATCTATGAATAAATCTACATACCTATTGAACAAGATGTTTGATAAAGAGAACAGAAATACACTGGGAAAAGAAAGCATCTTCAAAAATGGTGCTGGTAAAATTGTACTTTTACTGGTAAAAGAATCCCAATATGTGCATAATTACAGTACACCACAAAACTATACCAAATAGATCAAAGGTCTCAACCAGATACACTGATCTTAATAGAAAAGAAAGTGAAGAATAGTCATGAAATCACTGGCACAGAAGAATTCCTGGAAAAAAAGCACTAACACAGTCACTAGAACAATAATTAATAAATTGTACCTCATGAATCTGAAAATCTGTTCCTATTCTGTAATGTAAAGTGCACCATCATTTGGACGAAGAACCAGCCTACTTAAGTGGAAAAGATGTTTTATGACCTACACATCTTCCCGAGATAATATACAAATTATGTAATGAACTCAAAAATCTAGTAAACATAAAAAATCTAATTAAAATGGGACACAGGTCTAAACAGAAAATTCCCAATGAAGAAAATTAAATTGCTGAGCAATACTTAAACGAGTGTTCAACATCCTTAGTTATCATGGAAATACAAATCAAAATGATTTTGTAATTTGTTCTATAATCATTTGAATGGCTAATATCAATAATACAATTCACAAGTTATGCTGACAACTCATCCATTGCTGATGGAAGCATAAACTTGTACAGACAACTTTGGAATTCGGTGTGATGGTTACTCAGAAAATAGAAATCCATCTATTGCATGATCCAGCTATACCTTTGTTGGACAAATATGCAGTGGCTGCTTGTTTCAACCACAGATAAACTTCCTCTGCCTGTTGCTCTGTTCATAATAGTGAGAAATTTTAAATAAGCTATATGCCCCTCAAAAGAAGAATGTGATCAAGAATATGTGATATGTTTACATAAAGGAGTAAAAAGTGAAATGATGAAATTCACAAATACAGGATGAAATGAGAAAAAATCATCCTGAGTGAGGTAACCCAGAACCAGAAAAATAATCATGAATAGTACCTTCATTGGAGAACCTACCTTCTAAAGCAGATGGAAACAAATGGAGAGATCCACAGCCAGGCAGTATTCAGAGAGTGAGAGACCTTGGAAAATTCAGAAAAAAATAAGATTCCTTCTCCAAATCCCACTCCTCTGGGCTCAGGGATCCCGGTGAAAGATGGCACAAAGTGTTTAATGTCGGAGTGGTTAGAGGACACCAAGAAACAATGCCCCCTAAATCAACCTGACTAAAGTGTATGTAAACTCACAGAGAATGAGACAGCCTGGATAGGGCTTGCATGGGTTTGCACCAAATGGGGATCTAGAGATGAAATAAGTGAACATATGAGCCCCTCTATAACACAGAAGCAAACTCTGAAAAACACTTGCCAAAGAAAATTTAGTTTCCTCCAAGAAAGTCTCACTAGTGAAACAACCTACACTTAATGGTAGGTGATTAATATATGGCCGACAGAAAATGAACTCAACTATATCTTTGGATTTACATTTCTTGTCTCATAATGTCATGTCAGGACTCATGACATGACAACAAAGAATATATATATATTCTTTCTTTTTACTCTACAGATCATTTGTGTATATTATATCTTGTAGTTTAGTGCATTTATGGTATTCCTGACTGTGCAAATGAGTGGGCCTCTGTGTCTTGTGAGTTCTCTTGGGCTCTTCTAGGTTTTTTGCTCATGTCAGAGTACAGCTTCAAGAAGGATACCATGCTCCAGGATAGGGGAACGGGTATTAGAAAAGTAAGTAAAGAGAAAGAAGATGTGAGCAAAAATAATAAAACAAAAACATAGGGTAGTTTTGGGAGTGAGCTCCAGTGAATACTGAAAATCACCCGCACTTAATTTCTATTTGTTTAAATACCCCAACCCCAAAAGGTAGTAGTAAGATTAACATGATACAGGAATGAACTGACCAGATACACAGCTACATACTTTGTTAAACATTCTGTTACCAAAACAAGACAAGTAACACCCACACCCTGGACCAAAACATTCTGGAGGCAAACAACTCCTAGGTTGGAATCCATAGTTATCTCCCTAAGGAAAGAGGAACCTATCTGGATCCTTAGACTTTTGTGTGAGGTAGAAACAGATCTACTTCTTAATACCTGAAATACCAGGTCTGGATATTAGCCACAACTGTTGACAATAATATTGTGAGAGTAGAACTCTCTGGTGTAAATCAAGGCAAAATGGAGCCTTGACATTTGTTTGAAGTAGAAACATATATTTCTTAATACTTTAAATACCAGGTCTGGATATTAACCATACCTGTTATTTGAAGTGTTGACAATAACTTTGAAGGAACAGAAATAAGTACAAATCTCTCTGACATTTAGTCAAGGTAGAATGGAACCATACATATGTATTCTGTCATATTTGCTTGTTTTTTTGTTATTTTCTAATTCCAATGTGTTAGTTTTGTTTTATCTTATTGCATTTTATTTTTTGAAAATCCATTATAAGCCTACTTGTTTTTTAATGAGAAACAGAAATAAGATGTATTCAGATGATAGGGAGGAACTGTGAGGAATGGGGGAGTAATAAGGATATATTATGTGAGAAAAATATTTTTAGTAAAAAATAGACAGACAGATGGACACACACACATATATATATACACACACAGAGAGAGAGAATGGCAATTTAAGTGGTCTTGGCCTCTGCTTACTTTTTGCATACCCTCTTTTCAGGATGTAGAAACTTAAATAGAAAAACATAGAATGACTAGCCCTGCACATATCATAAATTTTAAAAATAAATAAAATGAAATATAAAATCATTATCCTGGTTCCTGGAATGTATTCATATTTTCTCTTGTTAAATGATTGTAAAACTATAAGAGAATTAAAGAGAATAGCATTCTGGCATCATCAGTATGAAATAGAAGCGTGTTATGACTTACTAGTCTAGGAAAGGGAGGTAGTTTACAAGAATGCTCATCTTAAAGTTTTTTTGTTGTATAAAACGTTTTTCCTAAAAATATATGTCACTGTATGATAGAATATACACTTAATAAAAAAGAGATAAGATTTGCACTGAAGTATCAGAAATATCATATAGCATCTTCAAATGTTCTGAAAATTTAATGCTGTGTACCTTTGGAACTAAGAAAACCAGCAAGTCAGGGCATTATATTATATGCACTTCCAATATGGTCATATTGGTTTCCTTTGCAACTTGAGTAGATTTTTTTCCTCTTATTCTTTGATAGCTTGGAGGGAAAAGAAAATAACTTCACTGTGCTATTTTATAGTTTTATTGCTTACGTAGTTCATTTGACTCCTCCAGGATCAGCTTCCAAAGATTCATTCATCCAAATAAGCCTCAGGCTTCACTTCTCTCTAATCCCCTTAAATCATGGCCAGATGGATGGCATAAAGCAGTGACCTCACTTTAAATTTACTTTGCCTTCCATTCCAATAGTTACCTTATGATTTTTTTATGTTTTGCTCAAGCAATCACTAATTATTAGTTTCTTTGAATTTGTTCCTTAATGTAGCCTTTCAGGATGCACCAAGAAATATCCATTAGGAAGGGAAATAATCAAATAAGACATATTTCCACATCATTCATGCATTGGTATCCTAGGATTTACCCACTCCCATTGCTGAGTATTCATTATATACAACCTTTTAAATAAAATTATTAGCTAAAATTGTGTTTAAATCAATAATCAACTTATATTTTCCTTTTACACATACTTATGCATAACTGTTATAATTTTTACCAACTCACAAATAACTTTTAATTCCCTACTCTTTAGAAATCTCCCAGTCATCAATTTGTTGAAAAATAAGTGAGCTTTTTATGCACTTGTAAGCAGGGATAATGGAAAACAGTGAAATATTTTTAAAACAATACATCTTATAAGAGGATACAAATTTTGGATGGGGAGAGGTGTGATGTATGCATTGTGTTTTTTGGGAGAAAAGGAGGCTATATATCTACATAATACATTATATAAATGTACAAAATTACCAAATAATATTTTAATAAATCACATGAGCTTCTAAAAACAATTTTATTAATGAATATCTCCTACTTTGAAAACATAAGCAGCAATCAAGCACTAGAGCATATTCATTGAAAAAAGCATTTACATTAAAAAATGGGCTTCTACTTTTCTTGCCATTTACTACAAAAAGATATCCAATATCTTGATAATGAGGTCAAACAGTATGATTACAGACATTCTTCTAAGTGAAAATTCTGTAATACAGAGAAAGAAGTTGTTTCTTACTAAACACTGTGTATTATCCTTTACATGTTTGCTTTTAGAGACAATTTATTTTTTATTAAAAATTCCCACCTCTTCCCCTCCTCCCATTTCCCTACCCCTCCCTATTTTTTTAAAAAAGAAAACAATCTTTTTTTTCATTTTATATACCATTCCAGTTCCCACTCTCTCCCCTCCTCCCACTCCCTCTACCTTCCTCCCACCCCCATCCACTCCTCAGAGAGGGTAAGGCACATTGCTTCAGGGAGGGTCCAAGGCCCTCCCTACAATGTCTAGGCTGAGCAAGGTATTCATCCACAGAGAATGGGTTCTCTAAACCTAGTACATGCAGGAGGGATAAATCCTGGTGCCACCTGCCAGTGGTCCCTCAGTCTGACCCAGACATACAACTGTCACCTACATTCAGAGGGACTAGTTTGAACTTATGCTGGTTCCTTCTCTATCCAGCTGGTGTTGGTGAGCTCCCATTAGCTCAGGTAAACTGCCTCAGTGTTTGTCTCCATCATGGTCTTGACCTTTTGCTCATATTCTCATTCTTTCCACTCTTAAACTGGACCTTGGGAGCTCAACCCAGTGTTCCACTGCGGGTCTCTGCCTCTGTTTCCATCAGTTGCTGGATGAAGATTCTATGATGATATTTAAGATATTCATCAGTCTGACTACACAAGGCAAGGCCAGTTCAGACATCCTTTTCTCTATTGCTTAGGGTCTTAGCTGGGGCCATCCTTGTGGCTTCCTGGAAATTTCTCTAGTGCCAAGTTTCTTGCTAGCCCCATAATGGCAACTCCAATCAAAATATCTCTATCCTTGCTCTCATTTCTTTCCTTCTTCCATCTTGACTATCTCATTACCTCAAGTTCTCCTTCCCCTACTTTCACCCCTCCTCTTAACCTTCCACCCTCGCTTATGCTACCAACTCCATGCTTCCTATTTTGTCAGGCGATCTTATCTATTTCCCGTTTCCAGACATATATATGTATATTTTTTAGGGTTCACCTCGCTACTTAGCTTCTCTAGGATCATGATCTATAAGCTAAATATCTTTTGCTTTACAGCTAGTATCCAATTATGAGCAAGAACATACCATGTTCATCTTCCTGGGTCTGGGTTACTTCATAACAGGATGTTTATTTCTAATCCCATCCATTTGCAAGCAAATTTCAAGTTATGGCTATGATAAATCTTGCTTCTATGAATATACTTGAGCAAATTCCCTTGTAGTGTGTTTGAGCATCCTTTGGGTATATTCCAAAGAGTGGTATTACTGGGTCTTGAGGTAGGTAATTCCCAAATATTTCAGTGAGTACTTTATTAAAATTAATCAAGTAAGTGTTTTAGTTATTTTTATGTTTCTGTGATAAAGCACAATTGTCAAGACAAGTTATATAAGTATAGTGGAACTTCATTTGTATTTTAATAAATAAAGCTTGTCTGAACATGAGAGAGTAAAACAGTCCCAATGATCAGCCTTACAGATCAGGCAGTGGTAAAACACATTTGTAATCCCACTAGCCACACTAGTTTGCCATATAAACCATCTTGTTCATGCCTTTCATCCCAGTGGTGCATGCCTTTAATTCCAGAATTAGAGAATTACAAAACAGAAAGAGAGCACTATCAATCTCAGACTCATTCTGAGATTCTTGGAGACAGAATTGCCATTTCAGACTGAGGTAGAGGTAAGAGCCAGTGCCATGCTCTTTTGTTTTTCTGAGCTTCAGGATGAACCCCAATTTCTCTCTCTGAGTTTTTATTAATTGTGCATCATAGAAGTATTAGTTTATTTAGGTCTTATAGTTCCAGAGTTATATGTCTTATATCACCATGCCAGGAGCATGACAACAGGCAGGGAGGCAGTCATGCCAGTGGAACATCTGAGTGTTTCATTCTAATCTACAAAGAAGAAGCAAGTGAGGACACTATGTATAGTGGCAAATTTTTGAAACCTTAAATTCTTCCCCAGTGATACATCTTATCAAACAAACCATACCACATAGTACTTCACAAATAGCCACCAGTTGGTATAAATAGTCAGTTGCCTGAGAATTATGGGGAATATTTCATTAATACTCTCAATTAGTTTTAATTGGCTTTAGAATATTTAGGTGAAAAGAGAAATTTCAACAGGATAATAAGTAGAATCACAATGTTTAATGCAAATTGTGATATTATAAGAAATTGAGTATATGTATTTGTCTTTTAAAATATTTTTAACATAAAAGCATTATATATTATTTAGTCTGCCATAAACACATGTACTTGTGGATACATAAAAAGGTAACTTCTGATTAATTTCATAACCTTAATTTTCAAATTTTGTGTATACATATACATACACGTGTAATACACATTCACAGACATATATGCATATATATGTACATGCATACATATGTAAATATATTTATACATATATGTAAATAAATATACCAAATATATGTATATACAAAACCAAAAAATATTTTTTTATATTCTGCAAATGACTAATTAACATTGGTTTATTGATACAGCTTTATCATTTTGTGTCATTAAAGATTTTCTGTCAAATACCTATCTGGCTCAAAACAGTACATAAGTTATGAAATGTTTATGATTATGACATGTATATAGAAAATTTGTGATAATACTGCTGCTCAAAACCTGGCATAAAATTGGCCACATTTGAAAAATGCTCAAATTACAATTTTGGCATTAGCAAAATGTATAGTCAAAATGAACTCAGGATTTTTGTATCTATTTGTTTTCATACAGTATCATAATATTTTGGAAAAACTATCTGTCTCGGACTATAACATGTTATTTTGTTAGATTAGCCTTCACTCCCATATAGAGCTTACTACAGACATCCACAACTTCATACATCCTGGCCTTTATTTTAATCATTGTTTTTAAAGGACTAGATTTAATACAGAAAAGGAAATTTATAATTACTTTAGCAAGCTTAATATATTGATTCAATTTGTCTAATTGTTCAGTATTTATTAGGACATAAATATAAAGTAACACAATATTTTCATTGTTAACTCCTCAAAGTCCTATCATAAAAGGAATTATATATTTGTATTATTAATTTTTTTCTGAAAATAATTATCTGTCTTCACTGATTGGGATAATTGCTAATGCAAGTAGAATGATAGAAATGTTTCTAATCTACATCTAAGACTTGCCTAGACATGAACAACAATGGGGAGCTTGAAGTTATCACTTCATATGAAAGTGATAATAACAGGCATCAATTGATTTGCTGTGTCATTGAAATTTTTATGGTTTTTTAAAAATGCTCCAAGATCCCCAGTGGCAGTAAGCAGCAAAAATGCTGTAAGTTCCAAATGGTGGTAGTGGGCCATGTGGCGGCAGGCAGTGGGCCCTGGGCGCAACCAGTCCCAGACAGAGATGGCTGCCGGTCCCAGAGGGGTAGCCTGTGGCGCGCCAGGTCTGCCAGCAGAAATGACGACCACAACAGGATTCTTCTTGGAACACACTTTATTTGGAGCAAACTACTTGAAAAAGATGGCAAAGGACCCAGACCCCAGGTGTGCACTGCTTATAAACAGTGGGGAACAAAGGCCATGACGTATCTGTGTCTGATTGGTCTAGGTCTCTCCTGAGCACACGGGTTGGCATATGATTTGAAGCTGGATCTTGCCACACCGGATGATGCACGAGATGCCCAGGGGCAAGGAGAAGGCTAGTTGCCACATGGCAGTGGTAAGCGAGAACATGGTGGCGCTGTGGCGCCCTACATCTCCCCCTAAATTGTT
>LOJH01064673.1:0-10721 GCA_001685095.1 Ellobius talpinus
TTCACGCGAGGCCGGGCGGGTCGCAGTGTCCAGCAGCTCAGCCTGGATGTGCGGCGGGTCATGGAGCCGCTCACCGCCACGCGTCTTCAGGTCTGCATCCCCCAGCTCTCCACACTCCAGTCCCGGGGTTCGACTTCGCGGCGGCCGGAGGTTGATGGTTAAATTCAGTGGCAGAGTGCCTGCCTTCCACATGGGAGGCCTCGGCTGCATTCCCAGCACCGCTTGAACCGGGCATGGTGCACAGCCGAAATCGCAGCACTCGGGAAGAGAAACTAGGGGCATCTTACGTTGGAGGCCAGCCGTAGGTACATAGTGAGGTCTCGTGTGTAAAAAACAAAGGCACAAGGCGTGGGGGCGCAATTGAGAAATAACTCGGCAGCAAAGGGCTTGCTGCTAAGCCTGAGTTCAGTCCGCCTGACTCACATGGTGAAGGGGGTGAACCAACTCCCGAAGGTTGTCCTCCTGGCTCCGCCTGTGCGCCCCTACATGATTGCACACAAAATAATACTTTTAAAATTATTTAAGTGCTGGGCTCAGGAATACAGTTAAGGCTCGGTACCCCAGGAAAGTTGGGGGGGTCAGAAATAACATCTTAGAAGCCCCATTTTAAGCTTCTTTGCTCAATAAGAACTATCTGTATCCATTCCTTTTTGTAATTATCAGGTTCGAAAGAAGAACTCGCTGAAGGACTGTGTGGCAGTGGCCGGCCCCCTTGGGGTCACACACTTCCTTATCTTGAGCAAAACCGACAACAGTGTGTACTTGGTGAGTGGACACCATGCCTTTCCTTCCCTCGGCCCCAGCTGCTCCTGTCTGGTGATGAACCCCCTGCCCTGAGCTGTAGTGATGCTGGCTTCAAAGTAAACGCTCTGAAGCAATGGAGCAAGGCTTCCCCCTTTGCCCTACCCCGAGCCAGAACCCTCCACCCTCACCTAGCCTTTCTCTGACAGAAGCTGATGCGCCTCCCAGGAGGCCCCACTTTGACCTTCCAGATCAACAAGGTGAGGGGTAGAGGTGATAGGTGAGCTCAGCTTACCAGGGAGGGCCCTGGTCACACAGCACAGAGGGTCCTCAGCCTTTCTCTATCCTCCCTTCAGTACACACTGGTGCGGGATGTCGTCTCCTCCCTGCGCCGACACCGGATGCATGAGCAGCAGTTTAACCACCCACCCCTTCTGGTGCTCAACAGCTTTGGCGCCCAGGGCATGCACATCAAGCTCATGGCCACCATGTTCCAGAACCTGTTCCCATCCATCAACGTGCACACGGTGGGCCAGATCCGGGGGCAGCTGCTGGGGGTGGGCGGTTGGGAGACTCACTAACATGAAGTGACTAACTTTATCGTAAATTCAAAGGCAGGGCTGGGGTTGGAGTGAATCTGTTACTGAGACACAGGATCTTCTGTGTCTCAGGCTAGACTTGAACTTCTGGCCCTCCATCTCTTGCATGTACATCTTGAGTGATGTACAACTAACTGGCTTTGGGTATTGGTGATCAAACTTGGGCTTAGTGTATGGTAGGCAAGCACTCTACCAACTGAGCCACGTCTTTGCCCGTCTTTCTTAACATAAGATCTTATGTTAACTCAAGCTGGGCTTAGACTTGTAATCTTACTGCCTCAGCTGCCATGCCAGCAGGGCTAGAGTTTCAGCTGCTAAACCCCAGCCCCACTGGTTCTCAGATTAAGTTCATTATAAGGTCCACTTAGAAGAAGTCTGTAGGTTGGCTTTGATGGCTCATGCACCCTTGACTTTTAGCCAGTGCTCCAGTCTGTAGACACTGGTTGCAGCCTCTAACACCTAGGGACATCCCTGGTACTTGCCCCGAGTAATAGGCTGCTGGGGGGAATCAGTACTTGTTCCTGGCTGTAGCACTTCGCCCACGGGCAGCTCAGAGGTCCCCTCTCCCTGGCCCCCAGGTCAACCTGAACACCATTAAGCGCTGCCTCCTTATTAACTACAACCCAGACTCCCAAGAGCTGGACTTGCGGCACTAGTGAGTATTGGTGGGAGGGACACACGGTGGGACACCCCATGCACCTGATGAGAGCTCTGCTGCTGAGACCTGTGATTGCTCAGACTCAAAGTAAACGCCCTGATGCATGCACTGCAGGGTGAGGGCAAGGAGCTGGCCTTGGATCCTGTGATGCTTCACTCCTCCCTCTGTTCTCCCACTGCAGCAGCATCAAAGTGGTGCCCGTGGGTGCGAGCCGGGGCATGAAGAAGCTCTTGCAGGAGAAGTTTCCCAACATGAGCCGATTGCAGGATATCAGTGAGCTGCTGGCTACGTGAGAAAGGCTCTGGGTGGGTGGCAGTTCTAGCCCAGGGGTTTCAGAGCCGGCCCATGGAGCACTCAAGGTAACCTACTGTCCCACAGGGGTGTAGTGCTGTCAGAGAGTGAGGTTGAGCCAGATGGTGAGCACAATATCACAGAACTACCCCAGGCTGTGGCCGGCCGTGGCAACATGCAGGCCCAGCAGAGTGCCGTCCGACTCACAGAGGTGAGGAACAGCTCGTGGCGGCTCCTACAGACACAGCCCTCAGTCTTGAGGCCAGCCTGATTCTCCCATGCTTGTATCTCCAGATTGGGCCCCGGATGACACTGCAGCTCATTAAGATCCAGGAGGGTGTTGGGAACGGCAATGTCCTCTTCCACAGTTTTGGTAAGGGGACAGGGTGAGGTCAGCCTTTGGGAGCAGTGCTAGGTCCCATTGTGATCTTGACAGGTATGTCTGATCTTCCTCGCAGTGCACAAGACCGAGGCAGAACTGCAGGCCATCTTGGCAGCAAAGGAGGAGAAGCTACGACTCAAGGCCCAACGTCAGAACCAGCAGGCTGAGAACTTACAGCGCAAGCAGGAACTGCGCGAGGCCCACAAGTATTGCAAAGGCCGTGGGCAGAACGGTGGATGGGCACTTGAGCAAGCCTAAACCCTTGTCACTCTTGTCCTCCAGGAAGAAGAGCCTGGCAGGCATGAAGCGAGCCCGGGCAGGGATCGATGGAGACAGTGATGCCGAGGATCCTGGGGCACCTCCAAAGGCAGTAGGAGCAAGCTGGGAGGAAGAGGAGGAGGATGATGCTGAGTATTTTCGCCAAGCTGTGGGCAAGGAGCCTGATGAGGGTATGTGCAGGGACCGTGCTGGTGACACCTGAGGCCCCTTATTCTTGAGGACCCTGACCGCTTCTCTCCCTACAGACATGTTCCCCAGAGTGGGCAAGCGGAGGCGCCTGGGAGGACCTCCAGGCAAGAAGCAGCGAGGGAAGGAGCAGGGACCTGGCTCAGGCAGGGGTCAAGGTGGCAACTGGCGGCCTCTGAAACCTAAGGGTAGATTCCAAGGAGTCAAGACCAAGCTGGGACCCAGAGCCAGATGCCAGGACACGGGTCGGCCATCAAGAACCTGAGGCTGCTTGGCAGTGAATGAACCATAGATGCCCCAAATTGGGGCCCGAGAGCTGCCCTGGGCTCCAGTGTAGCCCGGTTTCCTTTCGTAAAGGAGCTACCCAGTTCTTTCCAATAAACTTGAACTTGGTACTTTTTCAGTCCACTCTCTGAAGGGGTGGGGACGGGGCTAACAGTGCTTAGTTGTGACTGGCCAAGAGACAGGCCCAGCCCAGATGGTACGAGGAAGTGGGCTAGGTGGGAGGTGTCACCCTGACTGGCTATGCAAGTTGAGATGGACCAGTGGCCACACTGCTGGGAACCCAGGAGGTGCCTATGTAACCTAGAGCTGCTGCTGTGAGGACCATGGCTTCCCTCTCAGGTAAAGCTAGCACTCGGCCAGTTAGGAGACAGGACATGTGCCCAGGGCATAGCAGCTCAGGGATGGCTCTTGAAGCAATCAGAGTCTGCAGTAGGAGTTCGGTGGCCCGGTCAGCATGTATTCCTCTGCTCTGCATGTATTACTTTGAAGAGGATAAGTGTGCGGGAACAATGCAAGGCTCTGTGGGATTGGGTGGAGTTGTTGGGAGATGGTAAAGCTATGAGTGCAGCCCCTGGTTGGGATCTGGGCACCCTCTGGTTGACCCCACAGCTGGTTGGTGCCAGCAGGAGGGCAGTGTGCTGAGAACAGCCCTGGGTGGTGATGGCAGGCTTCTGTGCAGACTCAGTACAGGCTCTTGGGGCTGCCCCAGTTTGTCTCAAAACCAGACTGGGTGACCCTGACCCATTCCACCTGAAGCTAGGCCAGCCCTTCCAGGTGGCGACAGGGACCTGCCAGGCTGCATTTGCACAGCAGGCCCACACCTGCTTGCATAGGAACTGGTATGCATGCAAATGTTACTTCTGCCTACAGATACCAAGCCCTGCCTGGACAAATATGTGGAAGCTGCTGACCGGCAGTACAGGCGCTTTCAGGAGGGCTACCTCTGGGCCATCCTGATGGCAGAGTTCCTGGTGGCGGCAGGGGGCAATGGCCTGGCCCTGTACCGCTTTATCACCAAAGAGCAAAGGCCCTGGCACCCAGCTGTGGTGTTCTCTGTACAGCTGGCAGTCAGCAACCTGTGCTATGCACTCACACTGCCTCCTCTGGCAGCCTACTTCTACCCACCGAAAAACTGGAGCTTTGGGGAGGTGGCCTGCCGTCTAGAGCGCTTTGTCTTCACCTGCAACCTGCTGGGTGGCATCTTCTTCATCACCTGCATCAGCCTCAGCAGATACATGGTGGTTGTACACCCTTTCTTTACACGAAGGCACCTGCAACCCAAGCACGCCTGGGTTGTCACTGTTGCTAGCTGGGCCATGGCCATCCTGCTGGCTGCCCCCATGCTTGGCTTCTCCCACCAGAAGGAGCCCCAGTCAGACCTTGGGACATGTAGTAGGCTCAATCCTGAGGCCTGTGTCAAGTGCCTGGGGATGATGGAGGACAGCCAGCTAGGGACCTTCAGAACCTACAGCTTGGTGCTGGCATGCCTGGGTGGCATCCTGCCTCTGTTGCTCACACTAATGGCCTACAGTGCCCTAGGGTGGGTGGTACTGCACAGCCCAGGCATGACCACAGCCCAGAAGCTACATGTGGTAGTGCTGGTGACCAGTGGTGTGGCTCTCTACGCCTGCTCCTATGTGCCCTACCATATCACACGAGTGATCCATGTGGATGCCATGTTGCACTGGATGGCTCGCTGCCCCAACTTCACCAGCGTGTCACAGGCTGTGGCAGAGCTGGACCTGAGGGCCTTCTTTGGCTACCAGACAACACGCATCCTTGTGCCCCTGGCTACATGCATGCACCCCCTGATCTACATGGCAGTGGCACCCAGCCTGGACTGCCACCCATGCCACCGAAACCCTGAGGACAAGAGCCCTTGCCAAGACTTGCCTGTAGCAGGTACAACCACTCCCCAAAGCCAGCTGAGCCCATGACCCATCTAACTGAAGCCTCCTCGCCAGAAGATGGTTGCGACAACAGCCACGAAGTAGCAAGGGTCCCCCCACAACCTCCTCACCAGTGGAGGCTGTCTCCATCCCTTTACAAGATCATAGCCTGAAGGAGGGGCCAGCTCCACCCCGATGGGAGACCCATGAGAACAAGCAAGACATAAGTGTGTTTGGTGTCTGTTTAATGGAAGCTTCCTGTCCCTGAGGGTCCGGGCAACAGCAGCAGGCAACAGGTGTCTTATTAGTTTGTTGATGGCCTGGAAAGAAAGGAGGTGGCAAGGATGACTCCACACTCATACACCGGGGAAGCCCAGGCCTTGCCCACTTAGGAACAGTGGCATCAAGTCTGGCAAAGTGTTTTCCGAGAGCACAATAAAGACCTTCCTTCAGACAGGCCTGGCAACCATATAACCAGTGCAGGACCCACAGTGGGTAAAGAGGATGTGGGAGCGGGGAAGGGCAGGGAGGATGTCTTACTTGGCCCATTCGACATTGAGGATGAGGTGGTCGTAGCCAAAACCAGACACCCCTGCGATGGCGCGGGCAGCATCTTCCCGACGGTGAAAGCTGATAAAAGCAAAACCCTGGGGGCCAGGGGCAGAGTTGGGGGAAGAGGGTAAGAAGTGGGTCCCAGGACCCCTACTGTCCAGCCACTCATTCCCCAGACCAGTCCACCCACCTTAGACTGGCCAGTGGTCTTGTCCTTGGCCAAATATATGCGAGAGATGGAGCCAAAAGGCCGGAAGAGTTCCTGGAGGTCAGTCTCACGTGTGTCCTCAGACAGGTTAGTAACACGGATGGTGGCATTGTCATCGGCTTTGTGGGCAGGACAGGGTGAGGTGGCAGTGAGAAACATGCCATAGCCAGACCCCACACCCACAAGGCAGGATAATTACAGGGTGTCTAGTTGTCTGCTTGCTACCTAGGCTATTCCTAGCCTCTTACCTCTGCGGTTAGGCTGCATGGACTCCCCACGGCGACTGGCCCCATCCCGGAGACTTGGGGGCACATACTTCCCCGTCTTGTTCTGGGCGGCCTGCACAGGTTCCAGCTCTGGAAAGCAGTGGACAAAGTCACATTCACCCCAGCCCCAAGCTATAAGCATCCAGTCATCCTTTAGTGACCCAAAGGTTGCAGCCAGGAAGCTAGCAGCCTTCAAAGTCTCTGCTGACTGCATGGGTAAAGTGAACAAGCCCCAGGGCAGACGTGGTCCTGGCACCCACAGCCCAGCACTGGAGAGCCCCACGAGCTAGAGAACATCAGCCCACAGCACTGCAAGCTGCTCTGATGGGAGACAGGCAAAGCTCCAGGCAAGTTACAGAGGCAGCTACCCACAGACACATCAGATTTCAACCTCCAGAGCCACACTGAACCCAACACATGGGTACTGCCTATGCACGCCTACACACACACACACGCCTACACACACACACACGCACACACACACACACACACACACACACGCTAAAGCAAGTCACCAGCCACACCTACATAGGAACCACCATGCCCCACGCAAATGAGATGTCTATGAGAGCGCCCAGACACAGGCTGCTGAAACCTGACCACAGAGAAAGAAAACAGCACACTACAAAAGGAGTAGCTGAAGCCCCAGGTGTCCTAGGTCCACACCTCCCGGCAGCTTCTCCTTCTCCCCAGTGGACAGGCCCAGCTGCTCAGCCAGTTCCTTCTGCATGGGCCCCAGTGTGTCCTTGTAAGGGCAGCGGGTGGTCCAGTGGTCACCCTTGCAGATGCGGCAGGACACAATCTTCTGGCCCTTGAGCTTGTTCATTGGGTCTTCCTCCTCCTGGCAGTTTAAGTCCTGGTGGGGAATAGGGAAGGGTGGCTCAGAGGGGGCTGCTGTGCCCACCCCACCCCCACTGCACTTCCAGGTCTCCAGCTTCAGCCCTGCTCACCTCTTTGCTAGTGATAAATGTCATAGAGACATCATCACTGACTGTGGTGGTGGCCACATTGGGCCCTGGTGGGTCAAACTCCGAGTTGCCAAACTTCTTCCAGTTCTGGGCTCACAGAAGGGTGGGGAGAAGTTACAAACAAAGGAAGGCAGGACTCCACAGTGTACCCCAGACAGACAACCATTGAATCCTACACTGTGATAACGGTGACAATTCCCACTTCCTGAACCAGGCATGGCAGCACATAACGGTCACCCTAAGTAAAACACTCAAGGAGGCAGCAGGGAGATTCAGAGTGGGGCGGCACACAACTGTACCACTGGCAGTTTCCAGACAGGTCCATGGGCCAGCTCCCACCAGGGATGAAGCTGGAGGATGCCCAGGAGTCACGCAGATCACAGGAACCTCGAGCTAGTTAAACCCGAGACTCACCCACTTCCTGTAAAACGGGGACCACAAAGCTCCCTGCCTCCCTAGCCTGGTCTACACCTCAGGAAGCCAAGTTTTGCTAAATGCCTGGCATGGAGCCTTGCTCTCAGTGTGTTGCTGTCTTTCCTCCAGAAGCCCTTGCCCCTTGGTTAAGTGGAGCCTGCTTGTTCCTTCAGGTAGACAGGACAAAGGACTAAGAACCTAAGTCAGGACCCAGGAGGCAGAGGCAGAAGCATTTAGAACTTGAAAACTACACAACAAGAGCCTCTCAAAAATAACAAGAAACAAAACAACAAACCCAAGAGGGCTGGCTATGTCTCAGTCAAGTATTTGTAAAGAAAGTACCCTTCGGAGTCCACTCCCAAGCACCACAATGAAAAGCTGGCCAATGAGACATGTCCTTTTAACCTCAGTGCTGGCCAGATAGGAGGCAGAGACGGCAGGATCCCCGCGGATAGTGGCCAGCTAGCCTAATTTAGTTCCTGATGACAGAGGACCATCACAAACCAGGAGGAATGAGCTGGAGGAAATGACACTACACAGGAGCACACAAAAACGGGGGGGAGGGGGCGGTCTGACCTCATCTACTCCTGGGCCCTAAACCTTAATTCCCAACTCCTCGAGTCAGTCCTGGGGACCCTCCCCCCCACACACACACACACCCCAAAACGAGACAGGAGGGTCTCACCTTTCTCCTGGCCACAGCCTTTGATGCCTTCCGGGTCTCAATCCTGAAGGTTCTGACAATCTGAAAACGTAAAGAGGAGCACCTCCAGAATCTCAAGGCCTTCCTCGCCAACCCAATCAACACTCATTCCTCATGACCAATCTGACCCTGAGGACAAAGGCACGCTGACCCTCTGTGGCCACCTGAACCTCACCTTGAACTTCTTGCCATCTTCATCTACCTTGTACTCGGTCACTGTCTTTATGTTTCCGTTGATGACTTCCTTGGGAGGTGGCAGTGGGTCTGTGGGACGATGACAGAAACTGAGTCCCGGGTAATGGGGACTGGCTGGAAATAGGCTTGAGGGTAGAAAGGGAGGAGGGAGATAGCAGGGGTAGATGGCGCTCACCTCCGGGCAGTAACTCAGGCTCTGGACTGGTGTCACCGGTGGGAAGAGGGATTCCTTTCAGGAGCTCGCTGGTGACACACTTGTCTGTCAGAATGCAGGGAGGAGGAAAAGTGAGCCACAGGGCTGAAACTTTCAAGCCAAGGTGGGGGGACTTTGGAGACTCTGTCCACTCCGGGGACAGAGCGCGGGAGGGGCCTACACAAGCTCTCACCGTCCTCGCCTTCCTCTTCCACCTGGTCGGCCCAGCTGGGCTTCGAGCTGCGGGGACACGAGATCGGTGAGCGGGTCCCGGTCCCCGCGCCGCCCAGACCACCATACACCCAGAGCTGCCCCCGCACCGCCTCTCTGAAGAGCCCGGCACCACCCCATGCTCACTCAAAATCGCCAGTCGGCATCGCGAAGTCTACCTCCACGCAGCTCCCAGCCCGGGTAGAGAGCGGAAGCACTGGGAGAACGAAGCTTCCGGTGCCGCCGGTGCAGCCTAGAGCGGCCAAACCGCGGTAGCCACAGCGCCTCCCTGTGGACAAAGGTAGATACGCGCGTCTCATGCGCACAAAGCTGTAAGAGGTCCAGGAGAGAGCATCCAGAACTACTTAAAAATTTTTTCATCCTTTTATTGGGTAATGGGACTAGAAGTTAGTGTCTCACTCTACAGCTAGGATAGCCAGTAATTCCCGCCAATCTCCTGCGTCTACCTCCAAAGGGCTGAAATTATAGGCAGGCACACTAAACCCCGGTTGACCTTGAACCCGAGGCTTGCCTTAAACTTCTAGCGTACTGCAGCCCAGCACGAACTCCTAGCAATCTTTCCACCTCACCCTGGCAAGTGCTGGGAATACCAAAATGAAATTACAACCAAGGCTGGTTGGTTCTCTCCCTCCAACAGTACTAGGGTTTTCAGCCACCAGTAATCCTCAAAGTAGGGGAGGTAGAGGCAGGAAGATCCTGAGTTCAAGGCCAGGCTCAGCCACCTCCTGGATTCCAGGCTACCCTTCTCTACATGAGACTCTGTCTCCAAAACTAAAACCCTGGAGTCTTGCTCTGTTGCCCAGCCTTGCCTCTCAACTCCTGAATGCGAGTAATTCACAAATAGATGGGACTACGGTTATGTGTCAAGAAGGCTCTTGCCAGACATTGGTGGCTCAAGCCTTTAATCCCAGCACTAGAGAAGCAGAGGCAGGCGGATCTCTGTGAGTTCAGAGCCAGCCTGGTCTATAGAATGAGTTCCAGGACAGCCAGGACTGTTACACAGATGTGCACAGAGAAACCCTGTCTGGAAAAACAAAAAGAAAAAAAGAATACTCTTGCTCCATACTGTTTGGAGGATACCAACATTTTGGTTTTGCTGGAAAAATCAAGCTCAGACTGAACTCCTTTGTCTGTGCTAGGGCATCATTTTTCTGGCCTCCTGGGCTACTGTGCTTTCTTTTCTCTGTAGCATCATAGGTTTTGTTATATAATCTCTCTCTCTGTGTGTGTGTGTGTGTGTGCATGTGAAGACACCACACACATGCTTGTGCCATGGCACACATGTGGAGGTCAGAGGACAATTTGCAGGAGATCTCTCTGTCCATTGTTTGGGTCCTGGAGATTAAGCCCAGGTCTTCAGCCTTGGCAACAAGTCTCCTTAACTGTAAAGACATCTTGCAAGCTCTACTAGTGTCATCTTTTTTTAATTTTTTTTTAAAAAGATTTATTTATTATACAGGGTTCTGTCTGTGTGTATGCCTACAGGCCAGAAGAGAGCACCAGATCTCATTACAGATGGTTGTGAGTCAGTGTGGTTGCTGGGAATTGAACTCAGGACCTCTAGGGAGATCAGCCAGTGCTCTTAACTGCAGAGTCATCTCTCGCCCCTCTACTGGTGTCGTCTTTTTTTTTCTTTTGAGACAGGGTTTCTCTGTAGCTTTGGAGCCTGTCCTGAAACTAG
>LOJH01064674.1:0-10566 GCA_001685095.1 Ellobius talpinus
GTCACCTATGTCAGGTGAGTCCATAATTCATACGTGACAGGCAGCAGGAAGGCTTCAGGTTTCAGTTTGCCTGACCTGAGTGCTTTGGATCTGTGGCAAGGAAGAATGTTGGGTGGGGACATGTGGTCGAATAGAGAGAGACAGAAGGACAGACCGGAACCCCAGATCCTCTTCAGAGTTGCACTCCAGTGACATCTGTTATTTATGGGTATTTGTCACCAGTCCCCACTCTCCTGCCTCATGCCCTTTCCAGAGCAGAGGCCTGGACTGCTGAGAATTCCATTCACGTGGGCACATCTATCCGCACTGACTCAACTGTCCCCTCCACTGCTCTTTGTCATCTCAGCATCAAACGGAGCTTTCCTGCTGCCTGTCACGTATGAATTATGGACTCACCTGACATAGGTGACAGCACCCAGGCTGCTAGCGAGCCTGCTTCCAAGGCCTCTGATGGATGATCATGCTTGCGTCTCCTGGGGAAACCCAGAGAGAAGTGCAAATCTCGGTCCATTAATAACACCGCACACACTTCAAGCCCGCTGGCTCTGATTAGCTAAGCAGACAGCAGTGGCCTCATCTAAAAACAAACAGACAAACAGAAAACAAACAAGTTGTGCTGGAACCCTGATGAATGAATTTTCTGATTAGCCGTCTTGCCCACTAGATTGCATGCAAAATGCATGCGTTCTTGAGCCAAGCTGCTTATCACATATTCATAGCTTGGAAAATTCCTAGTAAAAGGCACGGGCTCTGTTTGATGGAAAATTCTATCCTTATTCAAAGAAACTGGGTGCTGGGTCACATCCAATCCTGCATCTGGTTCTACCTCTGCCACTTCCTGGTGACCTGGAGCAGGTGGCTCCCTGCCCTTATTCCCAGCCTCAGTTTCCTCAGTTTTCAGGGGTGCAATAATCCCAAGCTTTTCCAGATAAAATCAAGAGGGGGCCAGGATGGCTTTTATAACAACCCCTTTTGTGAGAACTAGCCAGGGTCCCAGGAGAACTAGATCACTAAAGACTAAAGACAACAGGCCCTGACTTTGGAAGGTTCTGTGCTCACCCCCTCCCTATATCACCTTATGCCTACGAACCCTTCAAGATGCCCTCAAACCGTATCTGAACTACAGCTGTGTCCTTCAGTCTATCCAGTGTGACCTCAAGCAAGGCAAACAACCTCTCTGGGTTCCAGTGTTCCCTTCCCTATGACACAGACAATAAGGCCCACCTCCTTATGGCAGTTCTAATCATCCATCTGTGCGTAAGCACTCAGCACTGTGCTTGCCCCAGCAAAAGTACCCTAAACCACCAGCCAATGGCAGCACCAACACTACTACCACCACCACCATGTAGGGGCATGTAGGGTTCTACACAGGCATAGATGGGGCTCCTCCCCACTGTGCTTTGAATGGAAGTGGGTGTGGCTCTCTTTCAGGCGCATGTTGAGAAACAACAACAAGCCCAAGGAAGAGAAGAGTATACTCATCCTGCCCCCACGTGCGGGCACCCCGAAACTCTTCAATGCCGCCCTCGCTGCAGCAGGAAAGATGGGCGGCAGGGGCGCCAAGGGTGGCAAGCTTGCCCACCTGAGAGCCAGGCTCAAGGAACTGGCAGCATTGGAGGCAGCCGCGCGGCAGCAGCAGCTGTTAGAACAGGTAACACGGTTGGGACTTGGCTCTTCCCACTTAGCAGGTTTGTTTCGGGGAGAAGGTCGGGGACCTTCAAGAACTGACCACACATCCAGTGTTGGGACTTTCTGTCTCCTTTACAGCAGCAGACTTTGTCTGGTTGCTGGTGACAGAAGCAGGTTCAAGCCAGGTTGAGAAACCTGGATTGCAGCTCACAGGAGTGAGAAGCTGATGGCGGGATTGCTATGAATTCTAGGCCAGCCTGGGCTACATAATTTCAAGGCAGCCTGAGCTACATTATGAAGCCTTGCCTCAAACAACCCCTAAGTGAGACATTATGTTGACAGGATAGGAAAGTGAGAGAGGGCTTAATAATTGGCAAGTTCGAATGTGGCTGAATCTCAAATTGTAAGACTAGTCTTTCTGTCTGCCATCTCTCTTTCCTTATCGGATGACTTCACATCCTTTCATGTAGCAACCCTGCCAGGAAGTACATCTTCCCCCAAGAGCAAATCCAAAGTCCCCAGGACTCATTGTCACTGGTCAGTGCTGGGACACATGCCAATTTCTGAACCATTGCTGGTGGGGCCAGGACAGTGTGTGTCCCACACCTGCCCACTCCTGGACTGGAAGTCGTGAGAGGCTTCTTTGGGGAAGGTCTTGGGGTTAGGTGGGAGGAGTGGGTATAGGCTGGGAACATCTCTCCCCGGGTGACAGTGATGTTCTACTTAATACAGTGTCTGTGACCATTGAAATGATTTGGAAAGAAAAAAAATCCCATGGCTTCTACTCCTGTGATCCTAAAGGATATTAAAATTAGCTCACGTGTCTTTTTTTCTGTAACTGAAGCCAAGAAGACCTCTTAGAATAATGGTACTAATTTGACCTGCTCATAACAGCCTAGAAGTGGGCAATAGTAGTCTGTGTGGCTAACAGAGAAGCCCAGTGAACTCAGCTTCAATCCAGGGGTGTGAGTCAGGTGACCCATACAGGGTTCATTTGACAGCAGAAGTTGGGCAAGTGACATCAGAGCCACCTGGGATTCCAGGCCATTGCCCACCAATAGCCCCAGACAGAGGAAAAATGTGATTGTTGTGTTGGTCAAGGTTGAGGCTGCACAATGGGGTCTTTTGTGCTGGCTGCTGTTTCGGGGTTGAGTGGACGTGAACTCAAAGACTCTCTCAGAGCAGCAAAAGACTTCAGCTAAGATGGGTTTCTGCTCCTGTTGCATGAGTGTTCTGATAAAAGCGTCCTGTGAGATTTAGAAAGCCGGAGCAGAATGGCAGTGAAGGAGCTCTTTACTAAACAAGTCCAGTGGCTCTGTCACTCCAGGAAAGAGCCCTGCACCCCCTGAGACTCCGAGGACTCATGGTGGCCACATGGGACTGCAGAGGTGAAGCCGTGGTTCCTTTTGCCAAACATTTGAACACCGCAGAGCATGTGACCAGCCTTCCCATGATCCTCCCCTTCCTGTTTGTATTTCTCAGCTTCAGAAGTTGCATCTGAACACTCTGCCCAGGGTGGTGTGTCTTGAGAACTTAGGGTGCACACGTAGGGTAGAACATGTGTAGCGGGTAACAAGGAAGCATGGAAGAAGCAGCAGCAGGCCTCCAGAGCTGCTTCTAATTATAGAAGCATCCTGATGCCCCCCTCCCCTGCTTCTTTAACATCTGTGCTACCTTCAAGGGTCTCTGCTCCGCACAAGCACACCGACTACTCTCCCTTGGGTCTTGGTTAGTTGAGGATCTTCTAGATTGTTCCCTCTCCCATTGCCTTCCTTGCAGAACTAGGGTGAAAGAGCAAGCAGGTGAGAACACAGGGATTTTTAAAAAAGCCCCCAGCCCCCATTATTTATTGATGGCCAACAACACCCATGGGGGAAGCACAGGTTAGGATCTACAGCTGCGCACCAAGCCTCTGAACACAGGGTCACCTCAGCCTAATTTTTCTGATACCCCACTCCATTCTTCCTGTAAGGTTCCTTTGGAACCTTCTAGAAAGATGGCCAGGCCAGAGGTTCTCCTGCTCACTCAGCTTTACCAGTGTGCTCCAAGTTTTTCTCACTCACCATCCATTACTAAGAAAAACTGTGTGTGTGTAGCCAGGCGGTGGTGGCACATGCCCTTAATCCCAGCGTTCAGGAGGCAGAGGCAGGGAGATCTCTGAGTTGGATGCCAGCCTGGTCTACAGAGTGAGATCCAGTATAGCCAAGGTCACACAGACAAACCCTGTCTTGAAAAACCAGAAGAGGAAGAGGAGTGGGTGTCAGGATGGCTCAGCTTTTGAAGAGGCCATCCCTCATGGTTATCAACTCCCCAAATAAGTTGGGGGATAGATCTGTATTTGAATGCATAACTTAATACAGGCTTCCAGCCCATAATAGTCTAAATTATCCTAAGAGCTGGGCATGGTAGCTCATACCTGTAGTCTCAGCATCCCATAGGCTGAGGAAGAAGGACCCTGAGTTCGAGATCAACTTGTACTCCACACTAAATTTAAGGTCAGCCAGGGCTACATATGGAGACACTGTCTCAAAATTAAACAAATCCCCAAGACCCCCAAAACATGCTGGCCTCTCATCCTCAAACTTCAATCTTCCAATACTACATTGTTTCTTTTACACTACCCTGCCGCTGCTCTGCTAGGCCACTAGCTTTCACCTCCTGTGTGCCATTGTTCCCTGGAAGTCCTAGAAGGTGGGGACAAGTTGGCTTGTAAGATCCCTTTATGCTCCTCTGGAGGAGAAGGCTTCACCTCACGTATCACATTCTCTGGGTTTCAGGCCAAGAGCTCACAGGAAGCTGCGGGAGAGGAGGGCTCCGGAGCTGCGGACCAACCTGCGCCCCAGGAACCGCCAGAACCCAAGAAGCCCCAGGAGCCCCCAGAGCCTCAGGAGCCCCCGGAGCCTCCGGCCCCACGCTCCCCACCGCCGGCCCAGGGGAAGCCGGAGGGTGGCACGGAGGAGGTGGAGGTGGCGGCTGGGCCCTCGGAGCCCTCAGTGAGGATCCGCGTGAGCCCAGGCCCGGATCCTGAGGAGCAGACGCTGTCGGTGGAGATGCTGGAGGAGAAGAAGGAGGAAGCAGAGTGAGGCACATGCAGTGCCCAATGATCCATGATCCCCATCCCCGGGTGCACGCCTGGCGGTAGAACTGCCTGCCTGGACAGCCTTGTGAAAACCCTCAAACGGTGGTGATGTTCTTGCGCTCCTACCATGGGTGGAGCACCCCGCCCCCTCCCACAGTTGCTATTTTCAAGAAGAAACCTGCCTTGCACTTTTAAAAGTTTTTAGGAGGGAGTAGAAGAGGGCTCCGACACCACGGAGCGCTCTAGTAGAAAAATCAAGGGTTGGTGATACGGCAGAACCCACCCTTGGTTTAAGTGATGGGGAAGAGCTAGAGTGGGAACCCAGAACTGGCGAAGCTGAGGCAAGAGGATCCTTGGATCAAAGTCAACCAGGGTTACATAGTGAGAATCTGCCTCAAAACAAACCAATAGCAAAACAGCTTGGGAGTTCCGAGTTCCTGTAAACACAGGAGTCTCGGCGATGGCAGAGCAGGCGATCCAGACACTTTGTACACTGCAGGTAACGATTGGCATACTTATCTCACCCCTTTAAAGTTTTGCTTATTTTAGTAGGTGATGGCATTAAAAGTTCTCTGTGCTATTCCTGGCACCCATCCTCCCTGACCACTCTTGAGCACCAGGTAACAACTGTGAAAAACCTAGTGGTTCTCTGTCAGCACATAGAGATCATGCTTGTAGCTGGGCATCGTGGAGCACTAGATGCCGAGGCAGGAGAATCACAAGTTTGAAGTCAGCTGGGGCTACATGACAATATCCTATGCCAAGAAGAGAAGAAGGGAAATGCACTGGTCCATTGGTGACAGCAGCGTAGTCCCTTGTTCAGAGGTGTGGTGACATTTTGTCCACTGTTCATCAGCGAGCATTTGGGTTGCTTCCAATCTCACATTGTTAAAAATAACATCGCAGGACATTGGGAGGGCTCAGTGAATAAAATAGCCCTTGCCACACCACCGTGCATGCTTGACGACCTGAATCTCTGAAACCCATGTGAAGGTGAAAAGAATCAGCCCCACAAAATTGTCTTCTGACCTTCACATATGCACTGTGGCACACAAGTACACACACACACACACACACAAGAGCTAACAATAATAAAATCATCTTGTACAGAATGGGCTTGGCCTTACTGTAGAGCGCTAGTCTGGCCTGTGTGAGTCCCTGGGTTTGATCCTCAAAACCAAAAGAAAGACTCCCACACAGATCTAATCTCAAGGGCACACCTTATTTTTTTTTTTAAGCGGGGCGAGCTTGGAGTCTAGTCATATTTTTTTAGCCCTAGTATCCTCATGTATCCTTCCCATATTTGCCCCCTAGAATCTAAAACCCAAGCATAGTAAATGCTTCCACCCACAGCAAGTATTTCAGATGTTCCGCTAAGGTAAACATACCGCCCTTCAGTAGACAGCAAATTGTTTCCTGACCCTGCCACTGTGAGGTTCTGCATCTTCCTGACCCCACCACTGTGAGATCCTGCTTCATAAGGAATCTGTTTTCTATGGCTGCACCTACTCTTTTAGATGCTGGTCCCTGAAAATAGTCTGCTTATTATAGAAAGCAAGAGGTTCTTAGAGTTCCTGGAAAGAACACTAATTCTGAAATGAGATTGGCAGTGTCTTAATTTCACCGCGCTATCTCATTCAGGATAACATTCTCGCAGAACCCAGATATTAGATAAACTGAGTTGGAGACAGGCATTAATCTCCAGATTAAATTGGACTGGCTGGCCTCTGAGGCATGAACGACACAGCTCAGAGATGGCCATAATCCTGAAGTCAGAACGAAGCGTGTATGTATGATTGTTGAATCTCTCCTCTTTTAATCTCCTCAGTGTGTCTTGTGTTTTGGTAGATAATGAGTCACACGCCATCTTTTATTTTTAACTACACAAATATTTTAAATAGAATTAAAACGAAGAAGCTGTTTAAAATTTCGTTATCAAACTGTGCCCAGCCACCGGAACTAGTCTAAGCTGTTTTCTCAGTAAATAAGAATACTTTCTGTACATGCTGGCTTTCATAGGATCAGGTATGATGGTGACTACCTATAACTCCACCCAGCACTTAGGAGGTAGAAGAGGAGCACTACCTACTACTACTGTCCAGCTACTGTTGAGGCCAGCTGGGTATATAATACCTTGTCTCAAAATAAACAATAAACTCCAAACAAATGAAAAGCTGCAAGTCTGGCTTGGTGGCATATACCTATGCACCTAGTATTTAAGAGGTTGAAACGGGAAGATTGAGAGTTCAAGGTCAACTTGGTCTATCTAAAGAGACCTTGTCAAAAGACAAACCAAGCAAAAGGGAGCCAGTGAGAGGAACTAGCGGCAAGGGGCTGTGGAGCAGAAACAGAAGTCTTCTCCTAAAGGTAAGCCAGATGACCACAGAGAAAGACAACTGGCAGACCTATGTATAGGACAAGCTCAGGGTCCGTGAAAGCTTCAAATACCAGTCAGGAGTTCTGATGAGATACTGACTGCTCCTGGGGGAGGACTCAGCAATGAATACCAGCTCTGGTTTACTATTTCCAAGTCTCAGAGAGTTGTGGCTGGCAATCTCTGAGAGGGAGCCTATTGTTTAAACCGAAATTCCCTACAGGCCTGATAAAGGGAGCAGTCACAAGGTACAAAGCTTGTGATCAACTCCCCACTCCCACCCCGTTGGACTCCTGAAGCCACAGGAGGCTGTCACAGAGAGGGGGAGGGACAGGCTGGAAGGCTCAGGTGGCAGGAGGTTTGGCTTTGGTGTGACTGAGAGCTGAGCCCATCTCCTGACTATGATGGAGAATGAGTTTGGTGGTTTGGATGAGAATGGCCTCCACAGGTTCATGTATTTGTGTGCTTAATTCCCTCGTTGGTGAACTGTCTGAGGATTAGAAGGCTTAGCAGAAGTGGCCTTGTTGGAGGAGGTGTGTCACTAAAGACTTTGAAGTTTCAAAAGCCCATGCCAGGCCCAGTGTCTCGGTCCCTCTATCTGCCGCCCGCATATCAGGATGGAAACTCTCAGCTTCTGCTCCAGAGCTATGCCTGTTTGCTTCCTGCCGTGATCATCATGGTCTAACGCTATTAACCTGTAAGCAAGCTCCCAGTTAAATGCTTTTGTTTGTAAGGGCTGCCTTGGTCGCGCTGTCTCTTCACAGCCACAGAACTAAGGCCGTGAGATAGCTGGGAGCTGGAGGATCAGCCTCTAGTGCCAGACCTGCTGTGAGGTTCGCTGCCTGGGGATCTTGATCACTCATAGCCCACAGCTTTATCCGTCCAGTGGTAGATTTAACGCTGAGTGGGTTCTGAAGGTACAGAGACTGGCTATCCACGCAGATCTCGGCTGTGTTTCCACTTCTCTTGGGAGGCATCCCTGGTCGAGCATCTTAGCCACCTTGGAGGGAAGCGAGGAGAGAGAACCTGCCCGGCCCATAGACTGCAACACTAAGTGTGGCCAGCAGAGGCCGCTAAAGAAGGGAACCGGAACCGGCTAAAGTGAAAACAGCTGAGTTGAAAGCCTGTCGCTGTCCTGGCTCCACACCTGCCTCTTTTCATCTCCACGTCTACTGGGCAGATTCCAATTTTAGACGACCCAGGAGGAAGCCGCTCAAGTGCTTTATTCTGCCCCCTCCTTGTAAAACAAAGTTTTCTTAGTGAGCACTCTCTGTGCATGCTTAGCCTTTCACATCTTAGTACAGTTTTCTCTTCCCAGTAAAAACCGTTTCGCTATAATTTTACATTTATTTTACTTTCCTTTTATTTTTTTAAGGATTTCGTGTTTTTAACCTATATTCACCTCCTTACATTTATCTTGGTTATCTCCCTCACTCAGTTAAAGTTGTGCCAGTGTGCCTGGCAGCCTCCGTGTGCACTTCCAGGCTCCCTACCACATACACCTGTTCACTGTGTACCGGGCACCTCTCTGACGAGCCTTGGTCCCCTGGAACAGCCTTGGATTGAGATTCCATCCTATGGCACCGAGCTCTTGCATGTCACCCTCCCTGGGTCTCCGTTTCTTGTGCTGCTGGAATTCCTCCTCCCCGCAGGACTCCTACTGATGGCCCCTAAGACCTGGACTTGGAAAGGAAAAACCCTTTTCCGAGTCTCTCCTACCTCCTCTTTGCTCTGCTTCTGGGAATTCTTGACTGCTACCTTTTCTTCAAGGGAGTCTTCCTTTCTCCCTCTAACTGACCATGGGCTCCTCCCATTTGAAAGTAGACTCTTTTCATCTGCTCTCCCAAATCTCTTGCCCTCCTCGGACTCAGGTATCATCAACCTTGACAGCTTGTTTTTTCTTTTATACTGCAGTATATCTCGGCCTCAATACGAGCCTGATAATCAGCCTCAATGGCCCAAAAACGGAGCATTAGACTTTCAAATTCTCACTGCTCTTGACAAATTCTGCTGATGCTTCGGCAAGGAGCCCAAGACTCTCTATGTCCAAGCCTTCTTTGCTCTCTGCTCTTGTCCCTCTCTGTGGGTCTCCTGTTACAGCCACCAAATTCTCCTGGCAAAGTCCGGCCCTCCTCCCAAAGCTGACCAGGACCTCAGCTCCCACTCCTTTCAACTTCGATGGAGCACATTCCCTGTGGGTGCCACCTCAGCCGGACCCTCCATGGGCATCACCCTCCATGGGCATCACCCACTGGTGCCCTTAGAAGGCTGCTTTCTTCATCACCCCTGGCTAGTCATACCTACTACCATATAGTCTTTATCCCCTCAGGGAAATGGCGGGCCCTAGCAGCATACTCCAGGTTCCTTTTTCTATGGCTGATCTCTCTCAGGGAGAAAAACATCTTGGCATCTTGGTTCTTTCCCTAGTGACCCTTCTAACTTCATCAAAGCATTCAGGTTCCTCACCCAGACCTATAGCCTCACCTGGCGTGACCTCTATGTTATTCTTTCCTCTACTCTCATCCCTGAGGGAAAGGAAAGGGTCTGGATGGCTGTCTGGGCCTGCGGTAGTTTGAAAGAAACTGGACACCATAGGGAGTGGCACTATTAGGGGTATGACCTTGTTGGAGTGGGTATGGCCTTGTTGGAGATAGTGTGCTGCTGTTGGGGTAGACTTTGGGGCTTCCTATACTCAGGATACCACCCACTGTGACTGTCATTGGACTTTAGCGTTCTCAGCTCCAGCAGCACGGCTTACCTGCACACTGTGCTCCCCGCCATGATGGTAATGGACAGACCCTCTGCAACTGTAAGCCAGGACCTCAATTAAATGTCATGGCATTCTCTTCACAGTAGTAAGAACCCAAACTAAGACAGGGCCCACGCAGATGATGTCCGTGGAATGGACCATACCTATCTGTGGTCGCTGCAGTGGTTAGTTACCCAGGTGGACTCCTGCTGGGATTATCAGGTCAATGATGAACATCAGGCAACCAGTAGGGAGACCCACAATAAAAGAGTTTTTACCTCATGGCCAGCCTACACAAGGTCTCCCAAAAGATGGTAAATTTTGACAAACTTAGGAGGATCACACAGAAGCCAGATAAAATCCCGCTGAGTTCCTTGCCCAGCTCACCGAGGCTCTCCTTCAGTACAGCAAACCAGGCCCTGATGCTCAAGAGGGCATGCTTGTCCTCAGCCTTGTTTACTTTCCCAAGCAGTCCCTGCTGTTAGAAGAAAGCTTAGAGTCTAGATGACAGCCTCAAATCCCTCAGAGAGACCTGCTGACTGTGGCATTTACAGTGCTTAATGGAAAGGAAGAGCCAGAAAGGATGGGACGGACTTCTCATAACAGACAGCAGCTGGCAGCAGCCCTGAGGCCGCCTTCAAAAAAGATGGGGCACCAACAGACTCCTCAAATGTGGAGCCTCCAACTATGTTCATAGCAGCTTTGTTTGTCATAGCCAGAACCTGGAAACAACCT
>LOJH01064677.1:0-10566 GCA_001685095.1 Ellobius talpinus
TTTCTTTATTAACCCATGAAAGTAACACATAGACAGATGACCCTCCTCCATCATGTGTGTGTGTGAGACATAGATGTCCCATTTAGGACTGAGAATGCCAAATTTTTATTCTGAAGGTTGACCAGTTGTGAGTCTCTGTGCTAATCAAAATGACATTTTATTTATCTTGTGTGTGCATTTGAGTCCTTGTGCATGTGCCATGATGCATGTGTGTAACTTTGAGGACAACCTGTGGGAATTGGCTCTCTCTTTCTCCATGTGGGTTCCCCAGGGTCAGGCTAGACAGTAAGTGGGTTTATCCTCTGAACCATCCAGGCAGTTCATTTGCATTTTCTTTTCTTGTGTGGGTTCTGGAATTCAAACCTTTGTGTTCTCAGGACAAATACTTTACTGACTGAGCTATCTCCTCCACCTGATTTTGTATCTTAAAGAGTTGTGTCTTTCTTGTGTGTTTCAAAGTTCCAGAATCCTCTCCCCGAGATGAGGATATCTACCTCATTCATAATTGAATATTAACTTTTAGACCCACTCATTCATAATTGAATATTAACGTTTAGACCCACTCACTCATTCACCTTTCACACCCCACCAAATCCATCAGACCATCTATCCATCTGTCCATCTGTCCATCCATCCGTGCACACATTCTGTCTTTTGCTCAATGTGTGTTGATTCATCGAGGCATCCATTGAAGCATCTGTGGAGCATCTATTATAAGTCAGGCAAAACAGGGAAGTGATACTCTTGATTCTCCTAAGGGGCATATGCTAACTGTGACAACCTGCTTGATGGTCAGTCAACAGCTGCTGTGGGTTGCAAGAAAAGTCCCAATCTGTCCCCTCCTTGGATTCTCATTCTCTTCCACTCTGTGGCAAGGCTCTGCCAGGTCACTTGCTTCGGTGCTGTGACACAATTAGAGTGACTATCACTTGTGTTCTTTGTCTTTAGAACCCTGTAACTGTCACCCAGTGAAAAATCCCAAGCTGCTTCCAGCAGTGAGAGATGTGGGATTTCATCCTGGAAGCCTAACACCGCCCTGATGCGTGAGTAAAGTCATCAAGTGTCAAGGTGTTTGTATTTATTTATTTACTCCCTTACTTATTTACTTAGTGTGCGTAGCCTCCGGCATGCATGTGGAAGCTAAAGGACAACCCAGAAGAACTGGTTCCCTGTTTCCACCATGCGACCCAGGGTACTGAACTTAGGTCATCAGGCTTGGAAGCAGACACTTCATCCACTGAGCCAGCTCTCTGGCCCAAGTTGTTCATGTCAATGAGAGAGTTTCTCACTTTGCTGGATGGCCTATCTAAGCCTTTCCAACCAAGAGTCTTTCTGCCCCCAAGATCTTCCAAACTTAAAACGTAGATGTGAATTACCACATTTGGGCTTTCCCGAGAGCCCCCTTCTCTTGCAGTCTCTGATGTCGACTAAATAGTAACCATTTCCTGGATTTGGTTGCAGATAAGAGAGGACAGGAGGGGCAGGTCATCGTCACCAGATTCTGAGGATGAGAGGAATGGACCAGGTCACTTCACTAGAGGGATGAGGGGGTCATTTGAGGTCTGTCCTTACAGAGGCTCCTGCTGGGAACACACCAGGGAGGAGCGCTACCTGTTCTGACCAACCAGGTGCTTCATTTGCCTCCCCAACCCAGTAGAATCATGTATTTCTGAAGGACCAGGGTAAATGCGTTGCCATAAATATCCAAGGAGCAACATCCGTTCACACATCTAGCAGTCTTCTAGAGGGATAAGACCTCAGTCTCCAATGGTTCCAGGAGTTCATCTATGGATGATGAGCCCTGTTTATGTCAAGGGGCTGACTGCAGGGTGGTATAGAATCTCTGTTGGAGTCCTCTGTGGCTCAGTGGTCCCTGCACCACTGAAAAAGAATGTAACAGGGACAGAGAAGAATCAGCCTGTGCCCTATACCCTGGGCAGGATGAAAGAGTGTGATGTCATACGGAAAGGATGCCCGGGATAAGTCTGTTGAGAATGATCATAGTCACGTGACAGTAGCAGCAGCTCCAGGTTACTCAGTGCCATTTGCTTCGCAGCCACCAGACACTAAATTCTTTGTAGAGATTTCTGCCTCCTGGTTCTTGACATTCCTAACAGAGTCTCATGAGTGCCCAGCTTGTGGGACAGCTTTAAGTGCCACCGTTGGAGTCGGCATTAGCATTAGTGGCTGTCTGGGTGGAAGAGGTGGAGCTCAGACTTCAGATCTGACCTCCAGCCTCCTACTCCCTGGGCCTCCCCCCCCTCCGCGGCATTTTTCTACCCACCCCTGACAGCCCCTTGAACATTAATATCTCCTACCCTAAATCACCGTTCCCCAGCCTCTACATAATCCTTTCGACTTCTGTTCCTTACCAGCAAACAGTTGAGCCCAGATAAAGGCAGCCCCAATTATCTGCCTGCCAGCCAGTGTGGTGCTGTCCGAGATAACGCAGCTTGCCTGAACTCAACACAGACATGGGAGGTCATGGGGAGGTCCTCGAGTAAATGGTGTCTTCTTACCTCTCAGGAACCACCGTCATGAAGGTGGCGGATTCGACTACCCGTGTGTATCCGAGTATCCGAGCCTGGTCCCTGGAGGCTAAGTAGCCCCAACAGGTTTGCGGATCAGGAGCTTTAGAAGGGGTTGAGTCTGAAGTGGCCTCCGAGAGGCTCCATGAACTGCGGGCATTATATAGTTTTCATCTGTAAAACCGAATGCAAGAAACGATTCTCTACAGGCTTGATGTTAGAAATAATATTACCGCCGGCATTGCCCTGCATGCACCCCGGCACCCGACACGACACTAGGGTGAGCTGCCTCTTCTGTCTGCACTCTCGGGGTACACAGAGTCAGGGAGAGGAACAGGCCTTGGTCCCAGACCCCCTGGGCCCAGGTGGAGGTTCCGCCACTTCCTAAGTATATGACCTTGAGAAAGTTACTTTTCTGGGCTCCAGTCCCTTATCTGTAGGGAACAGTAATAGTCCCTGGAACATAGCCTCACTATGAGGATTAAATAAGAAATTTCAGGCATGTGATAGAGCTGGCACTGTGCCAGGGTTGAGGGACGATTAGAGGGGACAGGCATTTGGGACAGAGTGACAACTCTGGGCAGGAGGCTGTATCCTTCCCGAATACTTCTAAGGGGGGCTGATCTCAACCAGAGGGCTAAGTGGGTACGTGTGGATGGGGTGTAGATCCAGGGAGCAATGGCCAGGCACACAGCTCGTGTCAGGAGGCAACACAACTGTGGGAGGCCTGGAGAGGGGATTTCAAAGAGAAGCATTCAGGAGTAGTGGCCAAAGCCTGGATAAGTAAGATGGCCTGGGAGGCAGAAGGAAAGAAGAACCATCCTTGTTTCATGCTCTTTTAGAGAGACTGTTCTTCAAGGGATGTGCTTTGAGCTTTCTCGCTTCATCAAAGACTCTGTCAGTTCCTATGGCAACCTGACCAGGGGTTACTGTTATCCCCATTTTACAGATGCAGAGCTTGAGGGCAAGCTGTTTCATGACTTGTTAAGGTCACAGAAAGCAAGACAGTGTAAAGGACAAAAATCTGTGGATTTTCAGAGCTGGTGCTGGGTTCTGGGGAGCACCGAGACCCCGAGGGCTCCTCACCACCCACACGTTTCTGTAACAAGGGAAGGCAAGGGGCAGCAAAGTAAGAATGATTACTTTGGAATCCTTGGTGTGGGGCTTTGTGAATCGTGTCAACCAGGAGCAAGTATGGACCACCTCCAGCTTGCCAGCCCAGGCTCAAAGCTGCTGGGAGGCAGGAAGTGTGGTGTCTGCTAACTTGGGACAGAGTGACTTGGGTTGATTTTTCTAAAATTGTCACCCAAATTCCAGATGCTAGCAACCCCTGCTTTTACTCCCAGGAAACTCTTCCCGACTACCTTCCTAACGTCCGTTTTCTTGGTTTGTTTCTTGCTTCTCTTTTTAATTCAGGGAGGTGGGAGATTAAAAGAAGCAGCCAACTAAGCAAACATAAATCCAGTACGGCACTGAAGTAGGACCTGCTCCAGGAAACCACTTCTGCTTAGCTGAGTGGTTTGTCCTGCCTGACTCTTCCCGGAGCCTGGGCTTCAGCGTGCCTGTGTAGTTCAGAGGATTTTTTTTACTGTTGGTGACAACTGCCGATGCCCTGGCTGAGGGGACTGTGTGTGACCACATCTCTGGGGTGTCAGAGAGGAAGGGGTGAAGCAGGTTGATTGTCCCTGACTTACTGCTGCAAGGCAGTGGCTCCTAACAAGAGGGTTTCACTCGGCAGGCCACTTCAGGTGGCCTTTGCGTATTGTTCCCTCAATAAGCTCAGGCCCGTGTATCGAAAACACCAAAGGGAGGCCCAGGGTGGGAAGGAGGGGCAGGAGAGGCCATTTTCTTACCGTCTTTGGAGTGCCAGTGCTCTCTGGTTACTAAGTGGGACTCTGGCAAAAGTCTTATGGCAGCCTTGGGTTTATTTATTCATTTTTCATCCCTAATTCTTCTTAGTCCCTCCTGTTTACCTCCTTTACACCTATTTGTAGTATTGTGCAAGACTGTGGGTCAATACACAAGGTTCTTCCCTTGCTCTTTATGCATTTCTAGTCCAGGAGGGCGCCTAAGCTAAATGCATACATATGACCAATCGGCAAAACTAAAGGGCCACACTGCAGAGGACAAAATGGTCGCGTGCAATTGGAGAAGAGATGCTTTAGACAGGAGGCAGAGGATTTGAACCCGGAGAAGGAGGTGAAGGGATTTCCGTGGATGGAAGTGACGGTGCTCAGCTTTTTGAGTAGAGGGAGCTGGGTGGTGGAGTCTGTGGCTACTCAGGAGAAGATGAACAAGATTTGGCAGCAGAGCAGAGAGTGCTTGGGAGGTGAAGCCGGAGGGAGGGCTGTGAACAAAATCGTAGCGGGCTCTGAGGTCAGAAGCAGCAGTAGGCAGGCTGGACCCATTCAAGGTTTCTGGGTGGGTGTGGTATGTGTAGGATTGAGCCGGGGATCACTGTGCTAGCAGAGATGGTGACTTCAGGTGGGCACCTCACGCTTGACTTACATGCCCTACACCCTTCTCACTCCTTAGCCCTGAACAGCTGATGAGATGGCACATAGTTGGGTCTTCTCTTTCCTGCAGAAGCACTTGGAGCAGTGGCCACTCAGAGCCAACATATTGAGGTTGGGATAGACACGAAAGCAACATCAGAAACAGCTGGGTGGCTTTAGGGAAGAAAAGCTTTGACCAGAAGAACCTTCTAAAGCCTCTGGAAGGTTGGTTTTGAGGTGATTAAAAGTTTTAAAAACTTCATTCATATAAACATCTACATTCATTTTATTCATTCATGAGTGTGCTTATTCAAAGATATTGGGTATTGCTATGTTGTCCAGACTGCTCTTGAACTCCTGGGCTCTAACGATCCTTCTGCCCCAGCCTCTAGAGTAGCAGAGACCATAGGTGTTTGCTACTGTGTCTGGCTTGAACCAATTAATTCATTCAGGGACACACAGAGATACTAATTTGTGAATGTAAGATGCCCCACACATCGTGTAGTACTTTCACGTGTGTTTAAAGGTATTTTCCACGATAATCACTCTCCCTATCCCAGGCCTCGTGCCTTGAGTGGCCCTCTTAATGGGTATTTTTGCTATTGTTGTTTACAGTTCACAAGGCTGCCAGCCTGCAAGTGTGCCAACCCTGAGAACTGTTGAGTCTTTAGTTCCTCTCTACAAGCCAATTCCTGCACTCCCCGGGGCTTCCAGCTCCTTGGAGATCACCACCTGAAACTGAATATTGGGTAATTTCAATAAACATTTAACCACCACATACCTGCCCTGTGCCAGGGCCTCCTGATGCTAGACTGGCAGAGTTGTGCTGTAGAGACCCAAAGGACCCTTCCTACAGGCCTTGGGACTAGGCAGCAGGGCACCCCTCAGGTGGCAAGTGCGGCTTGGCAGGCCCCATTCCAGTCTTAAATGATTATCTCATTCAGATCCACTAACAGCACCCTTTATAAAACAGCTCTGAGAATTTTTGCCATTTCAATCTACAGAAATGTGCTTGGAAACATGTATGATTGTATTAAGAATCAGATGGAGGAGGAATGAGGAGGCTGAGTGCAGATGAAGGCTGCCTCTACCTTCTCTGTAGCGTTGGGTATGAGGAGGAAAAGCTCCTATAAAAAAAGGAAAGCCAGTCAGGATGGGCGTCCGGAAAGCAAAGGATAAGGGGGCAGAGACAAGGCCTGAGTGGCGTGGAGGCATGCTGGCTGGATACAGGAGGGTCATGTCTCAAGCACGTTGGCATTCTTACAGAGCATAGGCTTCGCACATCCTGTGCACACAGCAGGTACCCACTCAATTCATTCTTGCTTTCTTGTCACTCACGTGGGGACTCACTAAATTTGGGGAAATAACTATTAGATTGAACTTAGGTCTCCTCCTACCCCTTGGCAGCTCCCCAATACAGCAGACGATAAACCTAATTCTTTTGCTTAGATGCTATGATAAGTTTTAATGCGGTTATAAAAGGGGTTGAGAATAGAAGCCTCCCTTTGGTGGGTTCTGGTGTGTGTGTGTGTGTGTGTGTGTGTGTGTGTGTGTGTATGCTTCTACTCCACCCAACTCTCTTGCTCCCATGCAAGAAAACATGGAACATTTTCCTTGGAAGGTCAGTGGTGGTCCAGTCTCCCATTCACAGACTGGAGAAAGGGCATTAATCTTCTTGACAGGTCAGTGGTGGGGGAGGGAAATTTGGGCTGGAATCCCTTAAACTAGGAGCAGAAAGAGTCTTGTCTTATTTGGCTGTGCAAATCAGCTTTGGTTTCTAAGTCCAGGGCATTAAAAACAAAGGTCATCTGTGCTTAAACAAACCAAGTAGCACAAAAGAAAACAAATTCCATACTTTATTCCTTTACTGGGCAGACAAGGCCCAGGTGGAAGGGATTCCATGTCCACACAGGGTCTCTGAAGTATTTTTGAGGACATCCATTTTCCTAGCAAGAGCCAGTGAGCAAGGGTGATTGGGGTGAAGGCGGCCTATGCTAATGAGAAGGCAGCATCCTGGTGATTGGGGTGAAGGCGGCCTATGCTATTGAGAAGGCAGCGTCCTGGTCAAGCCCAAATGTAAGAGCAGAAGCCCGGATGGGGTACATTCAAAAGCAGCATTTACAGATATAGGTGCTCTCTCTGTCTCTGTCTCTCTCTGTCTCTGTCTCTCTCTGTCTCTCTGTCTCTGTCTCTCTCTCTCTCTCACACACACACACAATTCATAAACTACAGACAGGCTGGCAGGGCCTCTGGTGGCTTTATGGTTTATGGCTAGTTCATTTGGGTGCTCCCAGCTATGCAGTTCTCTGTTCACCAAGATTTTGTAGCTCCAGGGCTCACCCAGAAGCCAGGGAGTCCCAAGGGTCCCCACCCTGTGTGTGTGGCGGGGAGAGTTTTTTCTGACTCTCCCTGCCCCTGGATTGAGCAGCAGAATTGAGAGCGAGGAGCATGAAGGTACAGCAGGTACAGATCCAGCGGAGAGGCAGGCCATCGTCACACACAGTGCTGTCCCATGAGCTGCCCTGTACCCCTGCTGGTCTCACAGGGAGCACCAGGAGCCTTCCCTACCTCCTGAAACCTGGAGTCAGGTCCACTGAGTGTCCCTCCCACAAACAGGACAGCTGTTTGTCCCTGGCTGTTCAAGGGCAGGCTATCTAGGCCCTCGGAACTTAGAGTCTCCCTAGGGAGTTGATAGGTTCGCCACTGGCCACTCAGACCTCAAGCTAAGTGTCACCCTATCGGGAAGACTTTTTCCTATCAAAGCCATCCAGACCTAACCATCCTATGGCATTGCCTGTTTTCTGACACATTTGTGAGTGTCTGGGGTCTCTCACTTTGCCCTGCCAGAAACTGAACATGAAAAGGGACAGCAAGCTTGACGGCTCTGCTCACTGTGTGCTGAGTGAAGTGGAGTAGTAGACACTTGCCCTGTGTCCTCTGGCATGACCACCAGTGCGTGTTGCTAAATGGTTGGCTAAGTGGTTCTCTGGATGAAGCCGGAGGCAGCATAGTAGAGAGCAAGCCCGGGCCAGAACAGAGGGAGATGGCAGATCTCGGACTAGGTTCTGGGCTTGTTCCTCGTCTGCTACACCAGTCTGTAATGCAATCTCTTGGTCGTTCGCATTCTTTCCTAGAGTGATGCCCAGATCTAGAGGTGAGAAGGTAGATCTTCCTCGGGGCAGGAAACTCTGGCTCAAGGGGGGCCGCTTTGGCAGCAGAGGCCCACAGTAGCCGGATACTATGAGGCTGTATATGGAGCCCTTAGAGCAGCATGGCTAATGAACGACTGAAGAGGGAACAAAGAGAAACTTTCCCAATTATTAATAAGGCCATAGCCCCATCCATCTTAATGAGACAGGGTGAAAAAAACCCAGTGACCAGGCTGCCAGTACACAATAGAATACAATGGAGACCTTGCTTTCCTTTTAAAAGCAGGGAATGAAAGACAGACAGAAAGGGAAAAGCCGTGCAGATTGGGAAACAGTTCCAAGAATCCACCTCTGCTGCCCCCTATAAAGTCACCCCACTGTGCAGCCACAGCTGTATGCAAAGGGCAGAGGGCACAGTGGTCCTCTGCTGGCGAGGACATGGAGGAGGGTCAGATGTATAACGGCCCCCACAAGTAGCGGGTACTTCGACATCCAGGCAGAGCCCGTTTCCTGGGGCTTGACACAGCTCAGCAAGCAGGAAGGCTCTTGTCAGGGACACAGTACCTGATGCACTAAATGGGTTTCAAAAAGATTTGCCCAGTTTTGGATTTTTGAGCTCCTTTTCCCTGCCACCACTAACGCCATCCTGTCTATCATTGATTTTTCTGATAAGGCTGAGCATAGCAGTGCACGATTATAATCCCAGCACTCCGGAGGCTTGAGTGTTCTAGGCCTGCCTTGGCTGTATGGTAAGACAAGAAGGGAAGGAAGGCATGAAGGGAGAGGGCAGGGAGGAGAGGGAAAAAAGAAGGACAAGTTTTCTGAGCCTGGGTTCTCAGTTCCTCTACTTGTTAGATATAGGGCTTTGGACAAATCACCTGATGTGTATGTTCCTACAGTTTCTTCTGACTCACTGACCCCCTTGACTTTCTGAGGTCACACGGGGCATAAACAGTGGAGGTTTCTGACACAAGGCAGGTTCCAGGATCTGAAGTTCCCTTGGGCTTGAGAGCAGGCGACCTTGGAGAATGGATTTGTCTGGTGAACCCTGATTTCCGGACCCTACACATTATGACTGTATGAACATCTGGAACTAGCAGAACCTGATCCAGATGAGATACTGAGCGTCCTTGGAAAGATGGGGGACTTCTCAGAGAATACACTCTAACACCAAACCGGTCAGGGTTTCTTTCAGACTTCAAGGACCAGCTGGAGCCCCTGCTTGCTGTTCTGCTTTGGGGATTTTCTCCTCCTTATAGGAAAGCTGGGGGTGGAGAAAGGAGGTGCCATTTGGTCTGAGGCGTCTCTCTCTCTCTCTCTCTCTCTCTCTCTGGTGTTTTGAGAAAGGGTTTCTCTGTGTAACATCTCTAACTGTCCTGGAACTCGCGCTGTAGACCAGGCTSGCCTCGAACTCACAGAGATCCTCCTGCCTCTGCTTCCTGAATGTTGGGATTAAAGACGTGCACCACCACTACTGGGTGTCTGAGGTCTCTTAACAAATGTCAGACTTTTACACAGGCATTGAGTCAGAGTCACAGCACACAGGCAGGCAGTATGGAAAGAAGGAAGCTGGTCTCAGACCTACAGGTTTCCTGAGGATATTCTTGATGGGTGATATTAACATGCTGGGTATGGGGTATGAAGCAGGAGGAACCTAATACAGGAGGTCTCAGATGTGCCTGGGTCCCTGGGATAGGGCAGCTGTGCTTGTATAGAGAACAAGACCTCATGCTTCCATGTGGATGCCCTCCAGAGAAACCAAACTGAACCCCAGGCGTTCATGTGCTGCTTCTGCTCAGACTTTGGTAGCATTGTGGGGAATCCTCACAAGCCTTTCGAGACTCCGCCTCCTATGTAGACATGCTTCAGATATCTGAGTCACTGAACTTCCTGTCTCCTTCTCAGCCCAAGCGACACCTAGATCCCATAGACTTTCTCCTGGGGGAATGCCTTTTGACTCTGAAGAAAACCCAGACACTCTCTATAACAGCCAAAGCAGACTTTCCCCATCCTTCCATCCTGGGACAGAATCCAGGTGTTTGCTATGGCAAGTTCTTACAAGATGAGCACCTACAGCCTGGGAAAACACATCTGCCAACACGCTCCTGGTATATGACCCTCAGGGTCTCCCTCTTGGCATGGTGTTGCTATGATAGGATACCCTGGCAGCACATGAGTCATGCAGAGGAGGGACAGAAGGGAGGAAGGGAGTTCAGAGGCTTGGTTACCTCAGCAGCTTACTCTGTGGCCTCAAGTGTGCTGTATGAATCTATAAGCCAGTTTCAGCACTCCTATGCTCCCCTGTCCAGATGTGGACCAGGTGGAAGACATCTGGAACTGCTAGCTGCTTCTTCTTCTTCTTCTTCTTCTTCTTCTTCTTCTTCTTCTTCTTCT
>LOJH01064678.1:0-10566 GCA_001685095.1 Ellobius talpinus
AGCTGATAAACACCTTTAGTAATATGGCAGGATACAAGATCAACTCCAAAAAAAAAAAACAGTTGCCCTCCTATTCACAAAGGATAAAGAAGCAGAGATGGAAATCAGAGAAGCATCACCTTTCCAAAAGAACTCTTTGATACTGAAGGTATGAATGTAAGCTTGCACAATCATGGTGGAAATCAGTAGAGGTTCCTCAGAAAACCTAATTAGAGTGTTACCATATAACCCAGTTAGTTATACCACACTGCCTGGATATGTACCTGAAGGGATCTAAGTCTACATACAAAAGAAATTTCTACATATCCGTCTTTATTTTGGTGATGTTAAGAACAGGAAAGAATCCACAAGACCGACAGCTTTACAGGAGGCCCGGTGTGTCATAGGGATCCCAGATAAGATATCCTCCACCATCAGCTATCACTCCATAAAACCCACCCAACAGCCCTAGAACTCACCCCTCCCTTAGACTCCAAATTCTGACTCACAGCATTAGCAGAAAACTTCTGCTTTACCTGATGCCACACCAATTCTAGGGACCACATCCAGCTAAGACACCATAAAGTTGGTCCAACAGTCTCCCAACACCCCTCCCCCTAAGCTCCATATCCCACTCCACAACATCGGCAGTAAACTTCTGCTGAACTGACTACCATGCTGTACTAGGAGTCCCAGAGACCAAGCAGGTATCCCAAACCCCAGAGACCACACAGGTACTTGAAACCATAAAGACAGTGTTGGCACATCAAACCCCAGTGGTCTTGCAGGCTGTAAAAAACCCAGCAGAGATACCCCACTGGACCTAAAGACTCACTAGTTACCAGAACTCCTGGCCACATAGGCCATAAAACCAGAGAGGTAACAGAAACCAAGGAACAAAACACCCATCCAACAAAGATAAACTTAGGAATCAACACCTAGACATATAATCATCCCAAACTCATATGCCCAAATGATAGTGTAACAATACCATCAGCAATAGAAAGGGCAATATGGCACCACAAGACCCCAACTATTCTTTGATAACAATACTTGAACATTCCATCACACCTAAGAACAAAAAAATGAACTTAAAACCAACTTTCTGAAGATGATAGAGGTCGTTAAGTAGGAAGTGAAAAAAATCCCTTAAGGAAATTGAGAAAAAGGGCAAAAAAGAAAAACAAAAGAGTATTATCTATGAATTCTTTAAAGAATGCCAATAAAGACAAAAAATGAGGGTAACTGTAGATGGACAGTCTGAGTAAACAAACAGGACCTACAGACAGATGGAAGTATCACCAACAGAATACAAGAGATGAAAGAGAATCTCTTGTGTTGAAGAAGGTATGATAAATAGATTCATCAGTCAAAGAAAATGTTAAATCTAAAAATATTCTAACACAAAACATTCAGGAATCTGGTACACTATGCAGAGACTAAACTTAAGAATAATAGGAATAGAAAAAAGGAGAATCCCTGAAAGGCTTAGAAAATATATTCAACAAAATCATAGAAGAAAATTTTTCTAACCTAAAGAAGAACATGTCTATAAAGGGAAAAGAAGCTTACAGAACACCAAATAGACAGGACTAGAAAAAAAGGTCCCTATGTCACATAATAATCAAAACAGTAAACATACAGAAAAAGGAAAGAATATTAAAAGCTTCAAAGGAGAAAGGTCAAGTAACATATAAAGACAGACCTATTAGAAGTGCATTAGACTTCTCAATGGAGAGTCTAAAAGGCAAAGGGGCATGGGTACAGGTCTTTCAGACTCTAAGAAACCACTGATACCAGCTCAGACTAATATATCCAGTAAAACTTTAAGTCACCACAGAAGGAAAAAAAATGTACTTCATGACAAAGCCAAATTCAAACAATATCTATTCACAAATTCACCTCTACAGAGAAGGTACTAGAAGGAAAACTCCAAGCCAAGGAGGTCAACTACACCCACAAAGGACAGGCAATAAATAATCTTACATCAGAAAAACTCAAAGAAGGGGAACACACACACACACGCACCACCACAACCACCACCAAAATAACAGAAATTAACAATAATGGTCATTAATATCGCTCAATATCAATGGACTCAATTTTCCAATAAAAAGACACAGCTAATGGAATGAGTGCAAAAACATGATTCATCATTCTGCTGCATACAAGAAATACACCTACACATCAAAGATAGACATTACTCAACTTTATATGAACAAAAACACTTTTTTCCCTCATGATTTTGTTATGCTGTCCCCATTTTCTGCAAAGCATGTTGCCCTGCACATGTGTACTGTGTCTTTGGAAAACAGATACTTTATTATGAATTCCAATATAGTAAACAATATAAAGAAGTGAAATCTACTTGCATTACACTCAAGAAACCACTTTAGATGGCATGACAGGTCAACCCCACCATAGTGGCTTTGATAGGTGTGAAATGCAAATTCAAGGGCAAGGTTACAGAGAAGCTGATGAAAAACAAAGCCTTAATACATGTGGACAGTGGCTCTTAGAATCTCCATTGAGAATTCAGGTGTAATTTGAATAGGAGAGGAAAATTACGGATATGATGAAACTGCAGCCAGATTTCTGCTTGTGGTCAGTTCATTCAATGCTCAAGAAGGCCCTGTGAGATAGTCTGAATATACACTGTAATGAGTAAGGCATCCAATGATTAAATTTAAAGTTACTTGGAAGAGAGATAGAAAATTGTCCTGTTTAAATGTTCCTAACTTAATAACAGAGATCACTACCTCTTCTGGTTAGGTGTGGGCAATTTGTGCACATACTGCCTTCCTTGGTAATTTGTTTCTTTATTTCTTTTTAATGTTATGGAGGCCAGTTCTTCATTATTACCTGGATGATGGGGGAGGCTGGAAAGATGACACCAAAATATCCCAGTTACAATACTAAAAATATTTCAGAAAACCTGACTTTATTTGTGGTCTGGATTATGCATTGTAATCAGTCAGCCTGAACTTGCTATCCTTCTCTTGAGTCACATACCCAGTGCCATGGAGGCTATATAATTTTACTTTTGTCAGGAGCAATGTGCAGAGGAGTGTGGAGACATTAACTATACATAAATAATATAATTTCAAGCGTGAAAGGAGTGGGAGATCAATGAAAAGGATATCTTGATAGAGAGAGCCATCATGGGGTTAGGGAGAAACTTGGTGGTAGGGAAACTCCCAGGAATCCACAAGGATGACCCCTGATACAACTCCTAAAAATAATGGAGAGGGTTCCTGAACTGACCTTCCCCTGTAATCAGATTGGTGTCTACCCCTGTGACTACCCCAACTGTCATCATAAAGCCTTTGTCCAGTAATTGATGGAAGAAGATGCAGAGATCCGCAATGAAGTACCAGGCCGAGCTCTGGGAATCTAGCTGAAGAGAGGGAGGAGGGAATATATGAGCAAGGAAGGTCAGGATCATGACCTACAGAGAAAGCTGAACCAAGCTTGTGGGAACTCATGAACCCTAGACCAACAGCTGTGGAGCCTCCAAGGGACAAAACTAGGCCCTCTGAATGTGGGAGACAGTTGTGTGTCTTGGTCTATCTGAGGGGTCCCTGGAAGTAGGATCAAGATCAATCCCTGTTGCATGAGCTAGCTTGTTGGAACTTACTCCCTATGGGGGGATGCCATGCTCAGCCTTAATGGAGGGGGAGGGTTTTAGTCCTGCCCCAACTTAATGTGCCAGATTTTGTTAACTCCCCATGGGAGCCCTTACCTTTGAAGGAGTAGATAGGGGGTGCTCTGGGGGATGTATGCAGGGAGGTGGGAGGAGGGGTGGGAGGGAGAACTGTGGTTGGAATGTAAAATGAAATTTAAAAGAATTTAAAAATCATTAAAAATTAAATCATAAAAAGTATTATTTGTTTGGTATAACCCAATGGCCCCATCTTGGGAATGTGGTTAGAGGTGGAGTACTTGCCTAGCATGCATAACACCCCAGGATCAGTCTCTAACACTGTGTCTACCTACCCTTCAGAGAAAAAAGTAGAAAGCTCATCAGGTTGAAACAGTTATTTTTTGATTGTGTGATTGTTTCATTTTTACTTATTTTAATATTGGTCAGTACTGTCTTACTATGTAACCTAAGATCATTTAGAACTCATTATGTAGACTAGCAGCTCATGATTCTTCTGTCTCAGTCAGCCTACTACACCAGCACTGCAAGTATAAGAATGCACAATCATATAGCCTTAACTATTTTGATATATTATGATTTCAATGATTCTCTCTTTATCATTGTACTACTAGATGTGATCATTTTGTAGGTAAATGTTAAGAAAGTTTATATTAGAGTAGGTTTTACAATTATGAGAAAAATTTGTATATTAATATTTATAATCTTATCTTTTTTATTATCAAATATATTTTCCCAAACAAATTTGTAGGCCAAGTAGCAGTTTAACTAATCTTGTGCGTAATCTCACGAGAATAAAATAAAAGTAAGGCTGTCTTAGTCTGGTTTACTTGCTACGCTGAAACATGTTGATTTCACTTATTCTTCCACATACAGTCCATCATTGGAGGTAGTCAGGGCAGGAACTCAAACAGGGCAGGAACCTGGATCCAAGAACTGATGTAGAGGCCATGGAGGGGTGCTGCTTACTGGTTTCCTCTTCAGGCCTTGCACAACATGCTTTCTCATAGAATACAGGACCACCAGCCCAGGGGTGTCCCTACTCACAATGGTCTGGGCCCCAATCAATTAGTAATTAAAAACATACTCTACAGGCTTGCCTGATCTTATGGGAACAATTTCTCAAGCTTCCTCTTCTTTAATGACTTTAATTGCTGTCAAGTTGACATAAAACTATCTAGCACAAAGAAAAAAGGAAACACATTTTGCAAATTGTAGTGATTTAAAGGATTCAGGATTCTTATTACCTAACTCTCACATCTTAAATAACCCATTTTTATTAATCTGTGTATCATCACGAGGCTGTGGCTTACCGGGTAAGGTTCTCTTCTGGAGTTTTTCTCCTTTGGCAGCTATGGTATCTCCCTGACTCTGCCTACTCTCTCTCTCTCTCTCTCTGTTCATATTTCCTGCCTGGTTTTGCTCTGCTAAGCCATTGGCTGAAACAGCCTTATTCGTTAGCCAATAAATGCACCACATATACAGAAGGACATCCCACATCAATACTAGTCCTGCATAGATTGAATAGCAGAGGCAGTGATGTTTGCATAGCAAATTATTTTTCTCTGTGAGACAAATATCATGTTTTTTATTTTTTGCAATGAAATGTTAAGAAAATCTAAGTCTTGGAGAAACAAAAAATGCATTTCTTTTCTATTCTCTGAACACATCATTTAGACATCATTCTAATCATAATAGATCTTTTGTTAAAATAAGACAAACCAGTGAGAGACACAATAGTAGTCCTTGTCTTATCCTTCACTTGACTGGATTTTTACGTTGCTCAGGGTTTCCTTTCCCCTCTTCAATTAGAAATGAAGGGATTGCCAACCTAAGAAAGAAGAGGTCCCCAAAGGTCAAATGTGGGCCTTTTCATTCTCTGTTGTCCAATTGGAAAAAAAATAAGAATGAAATTTAACATCCTGTAATTAAATATCATTACTTTAAGAACTTGAAATAATCTTTATGATTTTTTGAATGTTTCAATTATCTTCAACTTTGAAATATATTTGCTTAGCTCATGGCTCAGTTCTTGAGTTTTCTGCCTGAATTTATATTGGTAAAATGTTCTAATTTCAGAGCTGGAAAATTCAAAATTTTCTTCCTAGTTTCTTAAATGAATAGTTTAATTTCTAAATTAATGCTAAGGTCTAATTAATTTTGCACATAGATGTGACCTTTGAACCAACATGAGGAGGAAATATGAGACTGAGAAATGTGTTGAAGGTCTTTGATGACAGACTTACTCTGTGTTATTTATGTATTTTTGAAAAGTTGAGAAAATGTTGTAGGTAGAAGGTAAAAGTACTCAAATATATTATGTGCTGTCAAGTGTTATAATAAGAACGTTTGTAATAATAAAGCAGTATTTTTAAATGTTTACCTGTGCTTGACCTGAAACAAATGAAGTCAATTTCACAAATGGTGCACATAAAATTAGTGCTGTGCAATTCAATATATCAAAGGTTCATAAACACATTTAAATACAGTAAAATCATGACCAGAATACAGGGAAAAAGAGATCATGTAAGCTGAATTAGCCCAAGAAAACCTGAGACATAAAAATGTAAATTTAAATCCTAAAAGGCAAGTGGTAGAAAATGATAGAACATCAACCTAAAACTTGCAGTCCCTGATATTAACTGCCTTTTAATTACTAATTTTACTACAGAAACTTGTACTTGTTAATGATTTACATTAGCATCATGATTTATTATTTTCCACATACGTTTGTGCTTAGTTGTTTTCGCTGTGCCCTTCTAAGATGCAAAGCCTTCCTTTTGTAGTTGACAATTTTTATACACTATACTCTGATCATGCTTTCTTCTCCCCAACTTTTCCAAGATTCTCTCTCCCTCCCACTTATACAACTATATGTTCTTTCTTTATCTCTCTTTTTAAAAAACAAATAAGCTAACAAGGAAATAAATCAAAACAAAAATAAGCAAGCAAGAAACACAGAGAGGCATGCAATGCCATAGGAAAACAAAATCAGAAACCTTAATACAAAAGCAAAGCAAACAAAACAAAAAAAAATCCAAATAAAGCATTATGAGATTAAAGCCTACAAAAATATCTCTAAATTCCTTTTGTGTTGTGCAGCTATTGCTGGGCATGGGGGCTACTCTTAATTGTAGTTCATATACCAAGTGAGACTCTTTTAACTTTGTAAGCAGACATTCTATTTAAAACGATACTTTTACTTATTCTTTGGAAATTATGCATATGTTTACAAGGTATTTTGATAATGATTACAACCATCTCTACCTTAAACTGCAGGTGAAGGAGGCCTGGCATTCACATAGATGAATTTGTCCTTCTGTTGGAAGACTGTCTTGGGCCTGCACAGGACATGAGATATTTCCTCAGTCTAACACTGAAGTCATGTATGGATGGAAGTGATAGAAAACAAAAACGAAGTCCAGGAAGAAGACACCCATTTGATAGAATTCACTTATATTAACAGATATTAATACATACATACAACATACATGTATACATACATAGGTACACACATACATATGTACCTAGTCTCCCTCCATTAAAAATCTCAGCATGGGAGAAATGTGAAGGAACAAATCTCTTGGCTTCTTCTCAGGTTCACCTGACATTGCTTAGCTCTCTAATTTTGGATGTGGGCCAAATTTAATCAATTTCACTAACTATTCCTCAGGTCATGCATTTCTAGGAACATAGTCATAAAAGTAAAATATAACCACTAACAATAAAAGCGTTACCTTTTCTCTGAAAACAGTTCATAGACATTTAAATCTCAATATCCATGCTTGGGAGATGGTTTGACAGTTCACAGCACTTGCTGTCCCTACAGAGGACCAGAGTTGGCTTCCTAGGACTAACATCAAGTGGCTTACAACCACATGTAACTCTTAAACAGAGGATCCAATACCCTCAGCCTTCCACAGTAGTGTGCACACATATGTACATACATACATTCCATACACAGAAATTAAAAAAATATTTATAAATATCAAAGTCTCAGCATCTTCTGCATTCTTGAATACTATGAAATCATGAAATATTATTTTATCTGAGCTATAAATACTATTATGTATCAAGACAAAATTTCAACATAAAAAATTACCATTTACATTCTTTCTTTCCCCTCTCCAAGATGTCCCCGAGCCTTGGATGGGGGAGGTTGATACAGGTGACTGCCTGACTGCTGAGCACTATAATACTCATCAACTTGACCAGTTATGAGTCTATACATTAAGTGATACCCATTGCAAAAAAGAAACTTCTCTGAGAACAGTAGAAGAATCCAAATATTTGGTTATATACTCAAATATTTATAATTCCATTGAGATCATGGCCTTTTAACAAAGCAACAGTAAGTTCTCTTTAGGGACTAAATTTTCCCAAATAAAGCACTTTTAGCTAAATTTGCATGAAACATGAAATCTCTTTTGTGAAGTAGGTCCCACATTCAATCTGTAAGATCTCTACAGAAGGATCATGCAGTCACTGCATCAGTGGGCACACTCTGCCATACAAGCTTGCATTTTAGCATGCAGGGTCTACTGCTGAGTTAGACCATTGATGTCTCTCTCCTAGTAACTTACAAAATAACTACTGGAACTGTGGAAGCTAGATTGCAGGGATAGTCTTGTTCAAATGAGGGTGTTTTCTCTGTTTCCTGTATCAAAAGCAAGTGGTTATCTTTAGATATCAGGGTTCAACTCATTGTTATGGTGGGCAACTGAGAACAATGACAATAGCTTGTGTTGTTTTGCGTGTATGAGGCTTCACTGAGGTATCTGTGCTTGACAGAGATTTTTACTTAATAACACCTGTTTTCTAGGCCTAGTTTTTTGTTTTTTTGTTTTGTTTTTGTTTTTGTTTTTTACATGAATTTATTAATCTGAGCTTAAAGCATTCAACTAAACATGGTATTAATCATAATGGGCTTGTTACTTCAAAGAATTGTTGTAATACTTACAATATTGTATGCCAGCTGAGCAGTGGTGGCGCATGTCTATAATTCCTGTCCTGTAGTCAGAAATCAGAGACAGCTAGATATATGTTAGAGGCAAGCCTGGTCTAGAGAGTTAGGCTGTTGTGGGTTCTGCCTGAGTTTGAAGGCTTGAGAACAAGAAATTAAGGTAACTGTTCAATGTTCCAGCGCAAGCAGCCAAAAGCAGTTACTTCAACTTACTTACTTGATGGACTGGGTGAAACCCATTCACACTGAATTGAGTCAGCTGATTTATTCAGTTTATCAACTAAAATGATAATTTATTACTCAGACAGAGAGAAAATTAGTGCTTAAACAGCCATTCCATTATCTCATGGATCAATCAAATTGATATATTCTATTAATCATTAGAAGTACACAAAACTTAAACCCATATGTAAATATTCACTTCTTGGACTCTTATAATATGGAACTGGTATAACTCAGCAAGATGTGAAAGAGAATTGTTGCTGAAATCCCAATTGTGTAGTAACTTTTGTTCAAGTAACATCTTTTTCTACGGACTATTAAGGAAGTCAGGGAAAACCATAAGCCATAATAAAATAACATAGTATACTGACAGTGGGAGACTGTCATAAAACCACTAATAAAATGAAGGATTTTTTCAGTACTTTCTGTTGTCATATTTTGCAAAATAACTGAAAAAATGAAATAAGCTCAAGTGTGGTGTCTTGAAAGAAGTAGTTATCATAAAGAAGCATGCTTTTCTGACATATTTTATTAATGTATGTAAATTCAATGTGTGTGTGTGTTTGTGTGTGTGTGTGTGTTTTCTGAGGACAATTCCTAGTACATAGGTTATCAAACATTCTTATTGAATCAATAAAACTATAGATGCTGTTAATGTCCTTGTACATAAAAAAGCCAATTGAGAGGCAGGTTCAAACACAAAATCCATTTGCATCTTACCAGCATAAAGGGCCAAGGATGTTAGATTAGATGCAATTGGAAAAGACGCTCAAAGTCATAACCTTTCAATGAGTTAATTAATGATCATGATTCCTTTGAAGCTAACATTTCAATCTTCAATATTGAATTTTTCATAAACAAGTGTTGGCTTTCATGGAGCACTGCTAAATCCATGAAATCTCTTTACTAATTAGCTTTACTAATTTTTCTACTACAGCATCCAAATCATAAGGACAAACTGCAATATATAAAATCTACCCTAAAACTAATGCTTCTACACAGAAATATATGCGATACAAAAGAAGAGTGAAAATGCACCCAAAGCTAGAGATACAGCTTGATGGTAGCTGCTTGCCTAGCATGCTCAAAGCTCTAGGCGACCACCAGTACCTACTTAAAGCAAAGTGAAGTAACAGGGGCATGAGAAATTCTCACTAATAATTTTTACAGTGTTGGTGAATTATCTGCTTGCTATAAATGAGGAGCAAACATGAAGAAATCTGGAACTATAAAACATGGAGGTATTTGTTGTCCTTGAATTCATTTCTTTGATAGTTCACCGAACCAAAAGTTGGCTGAAGTCTCAGAATACAGAGAGCCTAGGGGTGACTGACTAATAAGGAGACATTAGTCACATTTCTCTTTAGAGGTTGAATGTTACATTGACAGATTCAGAGGCATGGAAGAGCCCCTGAACAAGAATGAGAAATTATACATCCCTTACCTATTCTGTCCTTCAGACAATAGAGATCTTCTGGAGCACTTGAAAATATAACATTAAAATATGTATTTTTAAATATAGAAATACAACCTGCTTAATTCATATATTATTACTTCTGTATATTTTATTTCAGGACAGACTACTTGGTTTTGGATAGCCAACTGTGGGACTCTTCCCAGGCGAAAGCTGCTTTCTCCCACCTTCAGAATTTCTTAGTTGCCTGTAGTTCTTTTTTTTTCCATTTTCGTTATTATTATTAAAAATTTCCACCTCCTCCCCTCCTCCCATTTTCCTCCCCCT
>LOJH01064680.1:0-10566 GCA_001685095.1 Ellobius talpinus
GCCTGCCTCTGCCTCCCTAGTGCTGGGATTAAAGGTGTGCGCCACCACTGCCCATCTCATGGCTGCTTTCTAAGGAGAAGTCTGCCAAATCCTGAGTCAGAATAATCGCAACTTTTCAGTCACTGTGCTAGGTAAAATAGTGTGCCCTGTGAAAACAGCAATTGCATCAGCCTTGATTTAAGAGATGGCGCTCCAGCTGGAGATGGCAGGTAGCTGAACACAGGAAAGAAGGGCACAGTGGGAATTCCCACTCTGTAACTAAGCATGCAAAAATACAGAGCACCAAGGGATGGATTTCAAAAAAACAACTTTCATTTCACTACCAAGACATTTTTAAAGAAAGCTGGCTTGGATTTCTTGTTTTATTTTCCATTTTTGCTATGAGCATGTAGTTATACAGAATCCAGCATGGATTTGTCGGGAGGATGTGTGGGAGGGCACCAGCAACATGACCCTTCCTTTCTTCTGCACCCTCTGCACAAATGTCAACATCATCCACCCAGAATAAACCGTGAGACTGAGAAACGTTATTTACTTATCTGAATAGTTCAGTACTATATGTTTGTTCTTCAAAAGTCCCATAAAGGAAACTTCCTTCAGTGACTCATTAATTTGGTACCAGCTAAATATAAACAAAACTGTAAGTTCAGACTCCACTTATAATCTAAAAGTACACTTTTTCAGACAAACTGCTAACTCAGACTTACATTCTTAGCTGGAGCACTAATCCCACAGATCCCGGCACTGGTGGAAAAGTCCAGTGTCCCATCTTGACTGGCTTTTCCGCCCAGAGACGTTCGGCCAGGCTGGCTGTGCCAGCTTCGTTGTGCTCTAGGCTGCTGCATCCACTTAGCCAGCCCTTGATTCGATGACTATAACACCCAACCATGTTGTCATCGACCTATACAGTGCTCCCGAGGCTCTTCCAGTCTGGTCTATAAATCCATAACAAATAATTAGGGGGTGTGGAGAACGAAGGAATTCATCATGTCTACATTTCAAATACTGACTTTCTTCTTTCTTGACACTCTGAACATGTGGTCCAAAAATAAAGTCACAATTCAACCTTCATCACAATACAACTTGACTTTATTTTCTGTTAACATAAAACACAAAAAGGTAAAAATTTAAGATCTGTAGAACTGAGGGGGAAGTACCTTTGAGCATAATTTTCATTTCTTACCTACAGTTTGACGCAGCAGCCTCTTCAGACTGAATTGATGCCTTCTTAAGCCACAGAATTCTCTGATAAACCACTTTATCCTTTTCAATGTCTTTTTTTAAGATTCGCTTATCTTTATTTTATCATTAAGAGTGTTTGTCTGCATGTATGTACATTACATACATGCCCAGGTTCCACGGAGGCCACAAAGTTAGATCTACAACTGGAATTGACAGATTCTTTTGAGCTGCCACGTGGGTTCTGAGAACCAAACCTAAGGTCATCTACAGGAGCAGCACACGTTCTTAACCTGCTGAGACATCTCTGGTCCCTTGTTTTCAGCATCCTAGCGTACAAGAAAGAAAATCTTTCACACCCCTCTTCAAAGCCAATCACACGTCAATAAATATATCGGAAATATGCTGTGAACCTCATTTCATTTTAGATCAAAATGCTAGACTTTAAAACAGTAAGTCGCAGATGAAAATGTCAGTTAGGAAAGTTTTCCAGTAAAAACAGTATGCTAAAACATATTTTTTTTCTTTTTCTTTTTGTAAAATATTTTACAAAATATCCAAAATTACATTTTGTATTTCTACATCAAAGCAAGGAAACTATTGGGATTTGAAAACAACAGTTTATGAGAACTCTGGTGAGCGCAGGTGAGATGCCAGGAAAAATGGGGGAATGTTGACAGCAAACCCAGATCTGACAGCGGGCACACACGGGCATTACAAACCCTACTAACTCCGAAACTTCTGGAGAGTCTAAGAATTGCAATTTTTTTTTTCAGCTATCAGAGGAATGGCATCACCTCGAGCCACGCAGCATCTGGAAACATCCACTGTGCTATCCTGTAAATGGTGTAAATCGCGAATGCTGTCTTAGCATTACTTTGAAAACAGTATCAACCTCAGACTCTCTGAAAGGGTCAGAAAGGCCCCAGACAGCTTCAGACTGCATCGTGAGACTGGCTCTCTTGGGTCGCTGCCTTTCACCCCCGTGGCCCTGGATAAACTAGTCTTGAAGGCAGGATCCAGAAAAAGAAGAAAGTCTTGGGAGGGGATGTGGGCTTTCCTGCAGCCCTTGAGGCTTCTAAGCAGCCTCGGAGCTTTGATTCTTTGAACAGGAAAAGTCTGCAAACACGCAAGAGCTGTTGGGCCTTCTCCAGCAGCCTCGGGCTGAAAAGACAGTCAACAACAGCCCCACTCTCCAGCCCTGCTTCTCCGCAGCTTTCCCCTCCACTCCCAGGGACGTGTGCAAACTGCACCATCAACCTCTCACATGTGCACACCATTCTGGAGATGGGTCATAAACACTTGAACTATCTTGGCTCAATAATGGGGACATTTTGGCTCCAGACTATGCTGAACTTTGCCCACTCCAGAAATAACCCGTAAGGCATTCCCAAGGCACCGAGTGATGCAAACCACATTTATCCACTCACCATAAACAGAACAGTGAGTGCAAAGCAGCTCACCCTAGAGAGAGGGGATGAGAACAGTGCTCATCACATAGAACCCCCCTTTCCTGGTGCTTGAGGAATGGCTCCGAGGCTCATGGCAGCTCTTGTGTAGCGCCGAGCGTTCCTCTTTGCTCTTCCTCAAAACATGGAATTATGGGTAAGGTCTGGCCCATGGCTGTTTGCATCCCTCATTAGTTCTGCTACTAAAAACAACTGAGAGCAGTAACCCAGGTCCATCTCATTTGCCATAGGTACAGCTGTGGAACACTTGCATTGACTTTACACGGACTTTTCACATGGCGCTCTTCTTCAGGCCTATAGTAAGATGACAGGGCCTGTGTCTGACCCAGTAGCTCTGAGTGCCAGGCCCTCTCCCTGTCACTCTCACGGGTGTTTGCTCTCTGGATAGGCTAGCTCTCGCGGCTAGAACAACAGAGTGCAGACGCTGCAGTTTAAACACATAATTTATTTAGTCCAAGATTAAGGCACAGGCAGGGCGCTCTTCTTGGCTCACAGACCGAGTCTTCAGCCTGTCCTCACCTGGTCTCCCTCTGTCTGGGTCCTACCTCCTCTTCTTCCAAGGACATCAGTCACACTGTGGGTAGGAACCATCCCAGTCTGTCCTAATTGCCTATTACAAGACACAACGTCCAGACTTAGGCATTCTGAAGTGCTGGGTGTTACGGCTTCAACAGACAGATTCGGGAGACTCAATTCAGCCCCCAGCACTAACTAGTTTTTGGGTCCCATTAAATTCTTCCAGAGTGTGCCAGACAGCAGACCAATCTACCCTGTTTACCTTATTATTGATCCCATGTGGCCAAGATGGCTTGCACATGGCAAGGGCCCTAGAAATACGTTTTTGAAAAATATGAATGTTTTATAAATGCGTACATGTAGAAATAACTGAAGATTAAAACCCCAAAAGTTATTCTTAAGCCTTCAATCGCTTCCTGAGTGGTAACTCAAAACACCTGTAAGAATAATCCACTTAATGTCTTTACCCTTATTTTAAAGGGAAGAGAACTGAATAAACGTTCAAAATATCCTTTTCAGGGGGCGTCTCAGAACCACTTACCGCGTCTCCAAGCAAGTTTATCTTGGACTCTGCTGTGCACTGACTAACTCCTTCCACGTCGATAGGTTACTCTGCGTGTGAACACAGACTCTCACAAACCACAGCATGCGCACATTAAAGGAGAATGCTGCTTCGGTCACAATTCCCCACACATGCTATCACCAGCCAATTTCGCATGCAAATGAGCTCTTTAAAGCGCAAATGTTGAAGCAGGAAATTGAGCAAATCTGGGTCGATGAGGTTTTTTTTCTTTCTCTCCTCTCTAAATAGAAAAACGGATGCTTCCCAAGCATACAGGAAAGTGGGGACATTTATATCCTCTATTCTGTGAACTCATAAACATCTGTGTTTGCATCTGGCATTATATGGCTTGAGTATCTCCACCAAAAGGTCTTCCTCACACCCTATCTAACTGCGAGGAGGAGGAGTATTTCAGAGTGTAGCCTGGTGAAGGTCAAAGAAAAATTCAAGGCAGAGGGGAGGATTTGGTTCTCTGAATCCAACAGAATGAACTGGAAAATTCCAAAGTCCAGGATTGATCTCTGCCAGTTTTAATTCTTAAACAGCAGAGTTCCGAAATGACTTCACTGGGGCCAAGAGAGAGAAACAGAAATAGTGACATTGTGTTGGCCTCAGTGGGTCACCCTGTACACACAGCACAAGCAATCTCTCCCACCACGTTTGGGGAGAGTACAATTTTAGGAAATCCAAACAACCTGTGAACCTACTGACTTCCAGATGACCTCACTGGCAACAATGCAGCTTGAAAGGGGTTGCGGTTGGAGGGGGAGAAAAGGAAAAGGCAAAGAAAACATGTGGAGGGGAAGGGTGACAAAGCTGCCCCACTTGAGGAGACCTGAGTTTTTACATCCCTGCCTTGATGGATCTGGGGTGGCTCTAAAGCCTGGCTGTGGCCCCCAAATGCAGGCCACCCCATCCACCAGATGGCGCACAGTGGTAATCTGCATCACAATAGCCCTGGGTCAGATCCCACCTACAAGGCACAGGGGAGCACCCCTAAGATGTTCTGCTCTATCCCCAACACTATAGGACACACTCACCATGGAGTCCCTGGGCCTCTCTGAGAGAAGAGGCAGGACTGGTCTTCAGTATGGATCTCAAGGGGGAAGACCCAGGCAGAAGTTCTCACTGTGGGAAGTGCACGTTCCGTTTTGGGATTCAAATTGTGGACACCTGGAAAGGCACAAAGCCTCTGACTTTTTTCTTTTGGTTTAGCTGGATTCTGCTTCAAACTTTCACCAGCATTTCAAAACCCAAGTGAAGAAGGCTGGAATCACCACCCTAAACTATGTCGTTCCCGTCAAAATGGAGGAAAGAAGGGTTTTTGAAATAAGCCTTTTTACACAGAAGTGGTAGACAGTGAGAGAAAGAAGACCCTGATGACAGTCGCTGATGGTGCTAGAGCCAAGCAACAGAGCAAGAGACAGTGTGGGTCCCTTCAGCCTGGCCCTCTCTGCCCTCTCCCCATTTGTCGAGTTTTTAAGGGACCAGGTGAAAGACAGTGACCCAGCCTGGGCCAACCAAAGAATAGTCCCACCCACAGGGGCCAGCGTTGGGCAAGGACCTCAGAGTTAAAATGGCATTCACTTCTCTTGCGTGGCCCTGGGCTGATTCACCCTCTCGCAACACCTCAAGATACTTTCAGATTTCAGTTCTTAAAAGGTGGTCCTTTGGGCAGCATTTGATATTTCATGATAAAAAGATTATTTGTAATCTTAGAATTGCCAAACATAGACTTGGATACCATTTGAAATAAGATACACTTATTAGGCAGAAGAAAAAAGAACGCATTTTCATTCCACAGTTAATCAGTGCTTAGATGCTGAGCGGTTCATCTGCCGTTGTTGGACATTTTGTGGCCAATGGCCCACCCTATGAAGTAGAATCATAAAACAATTCCCCTTATCCCCCTTAAATTATACAAATTAAACCAGATGGCTCCTAATGCCTCAGAGGTACCAACAAGACTCCTTTTCATGAACTCTGATCTATTGCTCCAGTTGTCTTCATCTGTGTGCCAGAGATGTTCAGGATGCAACAGTCAAAGGTAGAAGAGACTCAGCGTGTGTCGGTTCTCTGCATCCAATGCCTCTGCACTAAGGATGGAATGCTTCCTCCACTCGTAGGGACCTAAATGTTGTCTCCTCTCTCCCTCCCCCTTTCCCATTTCGGTTTTCTCTTTTTCTCTCTCTTTGTTTCACCCTGTGCGTGCTAAGGATGTGCTCTGCCACTGAGCAATATCCCCAACCTCGTTTGTCCCACTTTCTTTGAAACTTTTTCTACTTTGCACCCCGCAAAAGACAAAGAACTAACGCTTGCCTGTTTCTCAAGCCATCTCCTACACTCATGTTTCAAATTACATTTTTTCACTCATTCAACAACAATTTCCAAATGTATTAAGATTTCCAAAGTTTCGTGGTTCCCAAAAGGACTAAATCCCAAGAGAGAAGGAGGACGCTACCATTGTCAAAGAGACACAGGGAATAACTGGTTCCGTCACCCTCTTGGATTAGGACTACAGCTTCTCCTCAAATGCACTGTTCTTCCGCCAGAATTGAAGACATGTGTGTGTGACTCAGGGCTTGTGCAATGCTACGACACTGTGTTCTAGCAGTCTTCAAGGAAGCATGGCGGAGGAAATTACTTGACCATGAAAAGTGACCTCACTGAAAACAGAGAGAAAATGGGGACGAATCCATCATAAGGTTTATAATAGAACATCCAAGTAGGGCTAGGTCTGTTGCTCAGATCTGGGGTACGTGGCTAATAAAAGCAAATGCTGGCCGGCCTCTTCTGTTTGTAAGTGCCACAGGCCTATGATGTCACGATTCATTATGCTCACAGGAGCTATTTGCTGCCTTATAAACTTGTAGACAAGGAAATTGTTAGTGAAGAGAAAGCGGGGAGGGTTCCAAACCTAAAATGCAATCACTCATTCAGCAGTTCCCCCCAAGGACCACCAATCCATTGCTGAGGATGTTTCCAGCCAAAAGTGAAATCCTGTGTCCAGAGTAATAAACCTTCCTGCCCTAGTTCTATTTTGAAAACTTACATCGTGTTGGAGGCAGGCCTAGGCTAGGGTGAAGAATATTCAGTGTGTATCTGATACCCTATTCTGGCTAATGTGGGAGCAGGGGAGGAGAAATAGGGGAAGAAATAAGGGAATCAGAGCCAGAGATCTCCACCTTATTGGTTGCTTGGGTGAGAGGGCGCGGGCAACCTTGAGGATGCAGGCTGCTCTTTTCTTTGTAATGCTTTTTATCACATTTTTATTTTATTAATTTTGAGGGGACCGAGCACATGTGTCACAGCACAGACGGCAAGGTCAGAAAACAACTTTCTGGAGTCAGGTCTCACCTTCTACCGTGTGTTGTCTCTGAGACTAAACCCAGCTCAGGCTTCCCAGCAAGCACCTTGAGCTACTGAGCAATCTCACTGGCCCGAAGCAAACTCTAAAACTTGATGCAGTCTGGTGTTATGAACTGCCACCACATACTAAATGTTGTTCAAGACATGAAAGCCAAAAGCGGGCTTTGCACATGGTAGGCATTCCAAGTCATTTGCCATGTGAGTGAGAGGCAAGAGTTCTATCATCCTTAGACTACAGCCCAGAATAGAGGCAACAAATCAGATATAACCCCTCTAGAAAAAAAAATACATGGATGCCACAGCCGTTGCAGGAGCAGTCATCTTTCAAGGGCCTTCGGGAGTCTTGCTAAGCGTCAGCAGTACTGTGTAGGGACTGAGGCATAGCTCTGTGCTGGAGTACTCACCTAATGTGCACATCTTCAAGCCACAAACGTATGTGTGCACACGTCTGTGTGTGACATAACCATATAGAGCCCGTTTACTCAGTTATAGCACGCAGTTGCATCATCTCCTCTCCTTTGCTTGAGAAGCTAGGGCCTTATATTCAGAAGCTAGGGCCTTATATTCAGAAGCTAGGGCCTTATATTCCACATCCAACTCCAGCTCTTTAGGTCAAAATATCAGAAACAATGGATTTTTATGTAGGATAATAAATGGTATCTGGATCTGTCTTAAACTCACTCTCAACATAATGATGAAATGCTAGGAACAGTCTCATTAAACGAGGGGAACAATCAAATGTCCACTATCACCAATATCATTTTTTCCGTCTAGATATTCTAGCCAATGCAATAAAATATGAAACAAAAAAAAAAGAGGTACAGCACTTGGCAGCGTTTCCCATGGCTTACCCAGTTAGAGCAGCGCTTCTCTGGAATGCTAAGAGAAACAGTTTCTTAGCTGTGAGGTATCCCAAAGACTTCAATAACCTGATACTTTCTGTGAACTCTCAAAGACTGGAAACATTACCAGGAATTTCTCAACTTTTTGAATATTGAATTGATTTAAGTTTTTGAAATTTTCATTCTCTGCTGAACCTGGTGGTGCAAGCCTGTAAATGGCAGCTACTGGGGAGGCTAAGAAAGGAGGATGGCAAGTTCAAGTCCTACCTGGGTTGCAGAGTTACTTCGCTGTCAGGTAATTGCACTGCTTTAACATTTAGACATTTTAATTCATTAGCCCCATAAATTTCTCTGTCTCCCATGATCTAAAACCATTGCTACAAACAAATTTCTAATCAGAAAACCTGGGTGTGAATCCAGCAATCCTAAGGGGCTTCAAGGTCATTATTTTTGTCTTCGTAGAAATTCAGTCTTCTCATCTGTGAGTGGAGATTTACTTTACAATGTATTCTAAATATTACATTAGCTAATGCATGAACATGGCTGAATGCTGGTTGGCTACTGCTCTAGAGGTGGTGGGACCTGGGAGAAAGGATCTGGTAAAGGAGGTGGACTAAAGTCTCATGCAACAGCCATCTTTATTCAGAGCATCAGACAATTTATATTCTGAGGGTTAAGAAGAGTCAAGTGAGTAAAGTTCTTATGAGCTCAAGCTGCGTACAATCACAGGACAAGCCATATGTGGCACAAAAAAAGAAAAAGAAAAAAACGTGTTTTTCCATAGAGGCATATAAATATTTAATTGAATAACTACACCTGGAAGAAGCATAAAAACACATTCCAAGAGCAATTTTATTTTGAAAAACTGAGACAAAAGACTCCTGTGAAATACCACGTTTGCTATGAAATAAGGTTAAGAATATGTCATAAAATAGGTTCTTCCTTATCTACAGTTGTGAAGCTGGAAACTCGTATTACCACCAAAAGAAGGGTTTTTGAGCACTTAATATAAATAAGATAGAATAATTCCTATCTTGTGGTGAAACAATTTCACTTCTGGGAAACAAAAGCATGGTAAAGATGTTTATTAGAATTGACTTATAGACATCAGATACTGGATAGAAGCTACATCAATAGGATCCCAGTGATAACTCAAATTTCTGGTGTTGGAAATGTGTCTTTGTGGGCTTCCCTCTGGAGGCATTTCCTACTGGGTAAGATCGTCTTGAGAGTTAGTGCTTTCCAACCAGAAACTGAAGTGGGTGTAGGAATAGCTAAGGCAAACTCACTCAGCCACTGTTTCCATCCAGTATGCTGACTTGGGTAAATAAAGAACAATAGTTTACAAAATAAATTATTGGATGAGTGGAGAGGTAGCTCTGTGTTTAAGAGCACTTGCTGCTCTTGCAGAGAACCTGAGCTTTGTCCTCCTCACACACATGGCTCCCAACCATCTGGAACTGAAGCTCCAATTAATGATGAACTGCTAGGAGCATTCTCATTAAACCAGAGGGGCAATTAATTATGCACTATCACCAATATCATTTACTGCCATCTAGACATCCTAGACAATGCAATAAGACATGACCTGCACGGACACCGCAATAAGGTATAGACGCCTGTACATAGGCACATGTATGCAGCCATACACAAAATTGAAAATAAGCATTTTAAACGTTTAATTTAAGGGTCTGAGGGCAGCTTGATCGTAGAGTATATGCCTAGCATATATAAGGTCCTGGGTTCAAATCCCAAAATATCCTGATGTGTCTGTGTATATAACCTCAATGGTTTTGTCAATAAGAAGTCTATCTTATAACTCTTTTCAAAGAAACGTTTCTTCTGTAAGTGACTGGATATTGCAGAAAGGGGTCTGCCATTATTTTTATTATCTCCTTCCTTCCTAAGTGTGGAAGCCATTTCTCATGCACCCTTCTCCACCCCCCATGTCCAGGGAATTTCCTGCTTAATGAACTCTGTCTCACGAGGTAGATGCTTAAAACTCACTTTCCCAGGCCCCTGCAGCTAGAGGCTTCACATGCAACCAGACTAGGTCCATCAGACCAAGCACCATCAAAATATGCTTTGGCATATTTTGAACAGCATGAGCAACCAGGCAGTACATATGTCACTACAGTTTTCTTTCTGGCCAGGGTGATCTCAGGACACAAGCACAGCCTGTGGCAATGGTGATGAACAGTGGTGGAAGGGTGGAAGGCTCTGTGTCTGTGGCACAGTTGGTTGCTGTTATTGATGTTGCAGACGCTTCCAAATTTAACTGTTTGGCCCTCCCAGGGATCCAGAAAATCTAAAGATGTCTTTTTGGTGAGTATCGTTTCTGCAATCTAGACAGTGAAGTTTGCTTCTAAGAAGAATTCAGGCTGAGAGTATAAATTAGGGGTAAAGAGGTTGCCTTATATTTGAGGTAGTATGTAGTAATGAGTCAAGCAGGCCTGCTTTTCATCCCGCCCAGCTCCCACACGGCTAGCTTTACACCCAAAATAACAACACACAAACTATATTCATTTAAACACTGTCTGGCCCATTATATCTAGCCTCTTTTTGGCTAACTCTAATATCTTGCTTTAACCCATATCTAGTAATCTGTGTATCACCACGGGGTCGTGGC
>LOJH01064682.1:283-10566 GCA_001685095.1 Ellobius talpinus
GATGATGATGATGATGTCCCATATCATGGCTCTTGACATGAGACAGAAACTCTGTGATATCTCTAACCAACAGGCTTGGAATTGGAGAGACCCTGGATAAGAACAAGCGATCCATGAAAGGAGTAGAAAAGAGGAAAGGGGCAAATGATGTAATCATATATTAATTTCAAAATATAAATGGATTCAGAGAAGTTACACATGTGAAATTTCCACATGGCTGCTTAAACAAGACCTGAATGATGATGACATGAGTAAATATGCTGACACCACAAAGGGAAAATAAGCTAACATATATTTTCTGCACAGAGAACTACGGTCACCTAAGAACATGGTAGGTGATCAAAGGCAAAAAAGGGTGAAAAGACAGCGTCAGTGCTGGAACCTGTGCAGAGGTTTTAAGTAGCCCATTTGTCCTCACTTTGTGATGTCATCACATCAAAAATTATATATATTGTATTTATTGTATATATATATATATATATTGTATTTTTTGCTATTGTCCCTTCCGAGTTTCTGTTATAAGACACTTTTAGCTTTGAGAAGGATAAATAAGACACGGGAGAGTCACACTGAAGATGATTCTGAATGTAAACAGACTTCATGTGATAGCAATATTGATTCACCTTGTTACTTAATTACATATTGGGACTTGGAATTTTGTCAGCATTATTAACCTCAGCAGTTTCCATATGAAATAGTAAGTATGGATAGGTTTTCTGAAACAATGAAACAAAACTGAGAGAATAGAATTAAGGAGTAAAGGGGAAACAAAGGTCAAAGTCTATGTGTGCACGTGAGAGGTGGTTAGATGAAAACAAAGTGTTTGGAAATGAAAACAAGAGGCATTGGGCAGCACAGGAATAGTATCCTGTAGAACGCATGAGCTGGCCTTTCTGTGCATAATGGCCTTGGCAGGTGTTTGCATACCAATACTCCCATGAGGAAAATTCAGGAAAGCCAACTGGACCATTTTAAAGTTTTTATTTGAAGTACTAAAGGGTTAATATAGTAGAAGAACTCAAAGACAATCTCCACCCCCAAAGAAGGATGGGAATAAGTCTGTTATTTGACATGTGTTTCACCAGTAAAGACTGACTGTCAAGTTATGATCTATACTCAATCTGGAGAGACATGGAAAAGTGGGGTTGTAAGGCTAAGGCCACTTAAAGTAGGTAGCTGCATGTGCAGGTGCAGAGCGTGGAGAGGCAGCAACAGGGAGGAGGAGCTAGCATGCTTTCAGTCGCAAGCCCTGGAAACCTTTACTGCGGAGGCGCTAACTCCTCACAGATAGTGCTGCTACCATAGAAACTAAGTTGTGATTATTTAGATACGTAAATTCTGTCGTGACACGTATCTTGTGCATATTTGTGATGAGAAAAACTGAAAAATTACACTGTTATAAACAAATCTCTTTAAAAAGGTAAATCTGCTGCCTGTTGAATTGTCACTGGCAGAACTGTGTACCACATCTTGCATTTTTAGTGGAAAATGTCTTAAGGTACCATCAACAATCTTTTAAAAATATTAATAGTTACTAGTTTTCCAGAAACAATAGTTAGGTCCTCCCCAAGGAAGATACAGTAATTCAGAATCTCAAATATCACCAAGTTTTATTCAGCACTATCATTCAGTCCACTTCTGGTCAGTACTACAAAATGATAAAACTAACATGATATAATTTCTTCTGCTTTCATCAAGGGTACAGTCATGCAACATGGAGAAGAGAATTTGAAGCTACTTTATATCTTTTGATGGCCTTTTTCCCTTCATGACTGTAATGAAAGACGAATTAAAATAATAATAATAATACGATATGGATGTCAGTCAGTTTTATATGCCAATCAACATACAACCATGACCATTAAGGTTAAAGCTTATAAAAAAGGTCTGAAAAGACCATTCACTGGATAGAGGTTCTCACTGACAACTCGAGTTCCACTGGTGGATGAGGAAAAACAACTCCTGCAAGCTGTTTATGATTATCTCATACTTACCATAGCATGGGCACCCACCTCATACAAATAAAGGTAAATTTAAGAACATTTTCATTAAATAAAGCACATGAAGAATATAATTCAGTTGAAAAGGAGAAACTATAATCACTAAGGAACAAACAGGTCGGAGCTGTATCTATTGAGCACAAACATCACAGGCTTAATGAAACAATTAAGTCATCTGAATCCCACAAAATAATTATAATCCACATTCATATCATTAATGACCAATTTATATTCAGTGTAACAAAGCACATTTAACAGTTAAGCTATGTTGCGTATTCATCATGGAATTTGAAATTTATTCAGCGTGTTCACATAATTCTTGTCATTTACTCCTTGCTATAGCCATGTGAGGCAGATATTTATCATCTATATTTTACAGAGTAAAAACCATAGGCTCAAATATATTAATCAATTTCTATGATTATGGATATAGACATAGCCATATTTATTGTCAACGATCTAATTTTCTTTTATAAATGCTTTATAGTAATTAGTAAGGCTGATAACCTGCAAGAGAGGTAAATAAATAAAATGAATCAACAAGCTGAAAGTTTACTCCTCAATCATGTACAATCTAGTGCTAGAAGGAAGGATTCTTCTATGCTCTTCAGGACGCCATTCTACATCAGGGCCCAAGGACTCTCCACTGACAATGGTGTTGACCCTGACAAAGAGCAGTGAGTGCCTACTTAGAGTCAGAGCCCGGATGTCTACTGGAACATTCACAGCATATACAGGGAAAAAGAAGTTACAACAACATTGTGACCTTTCTTTAGTCCATAGATAAGATCATGCATGTACAAAGCATGCAAATAAGAGTTTTGATGTGTATGGTCTAAGGACACATGTTTGATATCTTTAGGTTTGTTTATTATTGGAAATATGCTATAGGGACTTAGAATATTTTTCTTTTGTCAAAAACTCTAGAAAATATGTACAGGAATTAATTTTCTGAAAATTAATTAATTTTCTGTAAATTAATTAATTTTCATAGCTTTATTTCTGTTTCCAACAAGGAAAATATTACTGCACAATTTAAAAAAACTAAAGTAGGCTGTGTCAGGATGCCAGTTCCAATAATGTCTACTAAGTCAATGTCATGCCCATACTATCATATAATCAGTACTGAAAATTAGTACAATCTTTCATTATACTTCTGTTTCATCTAGTCATTTAAAAATATTCTGGTATATTGTACGAAAATGCTAATAAGTAGGAGAGTCATTTTGCACACTGATGTGTACTCATAGTGAAGGACAAATGGGTTCAGCAATCCAAAACAGGATATGAGGTTGAAAACATTCCTTATTGACACTGGACATACCCAAAGGATGACTGCAATATATTCACACACCCCACAGAAGAGGCACATTTCAGAGATTTGTTTAATATCATCAAAAGTCCCAAGCCTTCATTTCAAAATCAAAATAAGCAACTTTTATTATTAATGAAAAAAAGCAGAAAAAAACTATTTGTATGCAATAGTTTTTTTTCTTTTAGAACTTACAGAAAAACATTTTTTGATTTGTTTTTAGTTAGAGAAAGAAATAAATTCAAAACAAAAGTCACTAAGCATATATCCACATCTAAATGCTCTCTACCACACTAGACCTTCTAATGTGGAAATTAACCAGAAAGAATTGGGAAATGGTAGTTATGTCCAACATCCAATATAGATTTGAACAAAAATAAATAAAATTTAAGGAAGAAGAAAACCAAGATGGGTCAGCAGGTACAGGTGTTTGCTGTGAAAGCCTGGTGACCTGAGTTTGATTTCCAAAACTCACATAAAGGTGGAAGGAGTAACTGATCCCACAAAATTTTCAGTTGACCTCTACACACGCTTTCACTGTGGCACAGGTACACACACAAACACACATATCATACACATGCACACATGGTAACTAAAACAGTAAGAGAAATGAACAAAAGAAAAATCAGTACAATTTATCTGTGCCATTTATTATCAGGGTTAGGTGTTAATCCATTCTTGCCATATAATACTCAGGAAAATACCCAGAGAAGCCTATCTTCTTTGAATTCCCCTACTAGGTACCTGTATCCTCAAATCAGGCACATTGCAGAAACTCAAGGTGGCACAGGAAGATGAATGGCACAGAGAAGATCATTAGAAGAACAACGTGGCACTCATCATTTTGTTCTGTCACAACACCATCTGTGTTGCACCAGACCAGAGTAACTTTGACATGACAAATAAACCTCTTAGGGGAAATGAGAGCTCTATTAATTGTTCCCCTGTCTGGCCACACACTAGTGATACACGCTCCTCAAATACAACTCAGTACAAAGTTGTTATTATTGAATTAACAGTAGCAATGAATTATGATCTTTAAAATAACATTTGTCTGTTTCGACAGTAAGACTTAAAGTATGTCCATCTCAACGGGGTGCCACAAACCCAGGCAGCCTTAATTTATATTTACTCCCCACCTGGAAGACTCACTACCAACGTAAATCTTCCTTTCTCCACCCTGCAGTGAACCTACAGCATGTGCTCCTGGCAGTCACTGCAGTAAGTGGTGGTGATATCGACTGGCTCTCCTGGCTTCTGACCCGCCCCTGCTGACCTCTGCCTCAGCATCACTGTCATTAGCAGCCACAGCATGATGGGTACCATCCACGAAAGGTTCAGAGATGCAGCTCGACCTGCTTAGCATCTATGTGTAGTGTCTCATTTAAATTCCCCAACAATCCAGTGAGCTTTTTTATAAGCCCTGCCTTCTAGAATGGGAGTGATCAAGTATTCTTGGTAAATGGGTAAGGAACAGATATTTTAGGCTTTGTCAGACTTGAAGTCTCTGCCCAAGTAATTGTTTGACTGATCTTGCAGTGCACGCAATCTATTGTGATTTGTATTCCACTGAAACTAAAAACCAAACAAAAAAACCCAGGTGTTGCAGCTTGCCTGTGGGTCACTGTCCTAGTTCCAAACAATGATGCAGAGATGTCGAACGGTTAAGGGCCTTGACCAAGGTCACTTGGAAAAGCCAGTATTTGAAAGCAAGCCATCGCTGTACTTCCTCTAGTGTTATATAACTGACATCCTCAAGGACCAAAGGGACTGAGAAAATGGGAAGGTTTTACTGCCTTAACAACTGGCACTGGGATTTCTCTTAGAAGAGGGTATTTGTTTTAGAGGAGTCTTGATATGTCACTTGGAGAAAATTAAGAACTAAAAGACCATGTCAGCAGGGCTCTGAGTAGGAGAGATCTAAGTGACATTTTGGGGTTCAGCCAGAGATGAAAGTACTAAATGCATAGTAGGTGATTACAGTTTTAAAGAAGCCAAAACCAACTCATAACAATGATATTTTTAAAAAAAAGGGAAGGAGGAGGTTGGGGATTTCTATCACTCTGTTACATGAGCTAAAGAAAAATAAAAACCTTGCTGCAACAGGCTTAAAAATACACCCAGACATTTTCTCACATACTCCACAGTGTACACGAAAAGGCAGGAGAGGTTCCAGGTGCCATGTGGCACAACCACAGCCAGGCTTCTCAGCTGTCACTCACCCCTTCCCAGTTCTCTGCTATTATTAGAAAGGCTTCCTCTGCAATAGGAGATGTCTGCCAGCAGCTGAGGCAGTGGGGTGCTTGCTGCCTGCTTCCTGTACAGTGAATGCGGGGAAGAATCCTCTCCTCCCTCTATCAGACCAAACTCCCAGAATTAACACCTAACCCCACAAAGCATCCCAAGTGTCCCCGTTTACTTAAGAATGGCTGAACCACTCTCTAGAAAGCATTCTCTGACAACTGTCTTAGTCCATGACATGGCTCTTGAAAGCTTCAGGTGTGTCCACTTCACTTATTAGCATGGGTAGACTGGACGGTGGCTATGTGAAACCACGTGACATCCTTTAAGGCATGCAGAAGGAGAGACCAAAGATAGATTAGTCCAGTGTACATCAGTACTCACCTGGGAAAATACTGAAGGAACTCTAAATCAAGACACACATGCACATATGCACACAACAAAAACAAACAAAAGGAAGGCTTGCAATAGTGCCAAACCATGCATCTCAGTCATAGTGTTCAGTTAGTGGGATGAGACCGTGCATTCAATCAGAATTAATCTTTATCTCCAAAACTTTTTTGTCATGGAGAGTCCCTACATTTTAGAAAATATCACTTTGTATGTTTTACTTATGCCAGATAATGTGCTGGACCTAGAATAAAATAAAAATTTACGATCACTCATGAGACACGGCAAATGGAAAGTTATTATGAGACAACCTAGTAGCAAATTAACTATGGCACATACTTGGGATGAGAGCGCTATAACAGAAATTTGATGAGCTGGAAGAGCATTCTAGAAGAGAAAGTTTCACTCCACTCTATCAATTTCATAAACAGAAACAAATGATAACACACAAAAGCATGTATTTGAATATATAACAATATATTTTTGGAATGATCTAACAATACAATATTTTCCATACAGAAGTACAGATGTGACTAAGTATTTTATGCAATACCACAATGCTCCTTAAAAGGCATTAAACTGGGGACCAATAAAGTCTAAAAATATTGTGACATGCTCATGTACATACAGATGATGCAGGTTTTCAGCAGCCTGGAAAGTGTGTGTTCACATTCACGGCATTCACCTATAGACAAAGAAATCATGCTCGGGTACTACTGGTAAAACTGCATGGTGAACACAGAAATAGAATTTTGATTTGTACAGAAGAAACATACTTAGCAAATTGTTGAACAGCCTTTAAATGTGTAATTTATTTTGAAATGAGAACATATTTTATCTCCAGGTTATTCATTTTCTTCATATCAGAATGTGGCATAACTTACTGAAAAGACAGCTTGCTCTTGCACTTAAGAGAAGAATTCGTGGTTAGAGGTAGTTGAACATTTTAGAAAGGAAATCACTTAATCTGCTCAATTTAGAGCTTTAGAAGCAATACATTAATGGGGAGAGGGAAAAAGGGCCCAAAGCGTAAACGCTTTTAAATTATCTTTTCCCTAGATAAAAATTATAATACCATGGCTTTCAAGCACATATTAAAAATTCAACAATGTATTGGTCTTTTGTGGAACGATTTTAAAGCTAGGTTTCTCAGCTATGCACTGCTAATATTGGGGGGTAGAGCATTGCTGAGGGAGTATTCTGCGTAATAAAGGATGTTTACTGCCATCCCGAACTTTCACCCAATAGTCGATATCAGGGACATTTCCTAGTTACAATCAAACACGCGATGTGTACACACACACACACACACACACACACACACACACACAAACACATACCTTTCTAAATACTGTCAAATATTCCCAGGGGCAAAAATTTCCTCTGTTTGTAAACTACTATCTTGAGGAATTGTTTGAACATCAACAAATGTCATGTGAAAATTCAATTTCCATAATTAATTTTCAATAAACAAATGTTCAGTTTCCAAAGTTCAAGCACACTGTACAGTGTATATCTAAACTCTGTGTAACTCATGAAATAGTGCAAGGGTCATGAGGATCAGGGGTCAGTGTGTCAGGCGAACTGGCAAAAGTCAACTCAGTGATTTCAAAATTGGTTGAAAGATATAAAAAACATTATGTCTAGTCTTATTTTGTGATATATGTCCAGAGAGAGACCTCTATTACTCAAGGAATGTATAAAATGGGAACAAAAGAAAACACATGTTACCCAAAATAAACAAGACAAACTTTAGAATCTAGAAGCAATTAAGAAGTGGAGTAAGGGCTGGAGAGATAGCTCAGCAGTTAAGAGCACTGGCTATTCTTCCAAAGGCCAGAATTTAATTCCTAGCACCCTCAAGGTGTCTCAAGGCCATCTGGAACTCTAGTCTTAAGGGATCCAGTGCCCTTTACTGGCCTCTGTGAGTACCAAGCTACACGTGGTGCAAAGACATACATGCATAAAAAAACATGCACACATAAATAAGGTTTTAGAAATTGAAGAGGAGAAACTAGAAGTTTCAAATTGAAACTTAAAAGCAGAGGTTACAAAACTGTAACTCTGGGAATCTGGGGCTATATAGTTGCCAGGGACATCTTTCACATTCATTTTCATTGTCTTTCAAGCCAAGTGCATAGATAAACATACCAATTTGGAGAACTCTAACATTTTTTTAACCGTCTAATCAGCATTTTGTCTCTCAAGAAGTATAACTTAAGTATTTTTCACATACAAATTAACATATGCCTTTCCCACATCTATTATCATAACAACTTTTTACATTCTACTTCCCTCAAAATGTCTCACATATCATTGCAATATACTAAAGATGAGTACAATTTTAGGGGCTGTAAGGGTGTGAGCATGCATACACACGTTTGTCCACATACTGAGCAGCTTTTCTGGAGGCCAGAGGCCAACCTCAGTTGTCAACAGGGTCTCCCTTTGGGACCTGAGGTCCCCCTAAGCTAGCTGTCTTCACCTACTAAGTTCTGAGAGTACAAGTGCATGCCAACACATCCAGTATCTTACGTGGAAACTGGGGATAGAATGGCAGTCTCGAAACTAGCATAGCAGCACTTTAACCACGGAGAAACCCCTTCATCCCCACAAGTATGTGGTTAGACAAATAACTGAATATTAAATAAATGTTGCTTATGTCACCACAACAACCAACATACTATATGAACAACTTGGTAAGAATGTCCCTCATTTGGAGTTCTATTTTTGATATTTTATAATGTTTAACTGACCCAAAATCTAAACTACATTCAACAATCTTCAATTTTACAAGATATAATGTCCATAACATTTTTAATACTCCAGCACTTGAGAGTAACCTACAGTAAGCACTGGGTAAGAAAAAGATTTTTTTTAATCTGTCAGTCCAAACAGATTAACCTAATACCACCATCTAAAGTAGAAAACACTTGAGTTACCAAGTCTCGATCTGTACTTCTGGCTTGAACCAAAACAGGTTTTATGGTTCAAGTCCCACACTACACTAAAGCCTTTTCCATTCTCCATATGCTTTAGTAATCCATAGAGGTAAAGGTTAGAGTGCTTGACATTAACTCTCTACACCAAGTAATAAGCGTCACTCTGAACCAAGAGATTTCACCTGTCCTGAGGTTGTGTTATAGCAAAACAGCAGACTCAAATCCATCATCAAACAGACAGGAATGCATATTTAACTTCATATTGTTGTATGACATGATGAGAGATAAGAACTCTTCTTGCCTGTATTTATTAAGCCTGTGGGGGGCTTAGCAAAGCTACACCTCTGTGGTCCAGATGTCATCTTCAGAAAAGCAGATTCAATTCATCAGGGCTAGAGCCTGGACTTCCATAAAACTTTCAGAGCCCATACACAATTTCAACATGAATACATTAAGATACAGGCAAATTAAAACCTAAACAAGCACCTGTCAAGAATAAAGGAGAAATATGAGCTAGAAAATGTCTGTCATCAGTAAATATCTTTATCCTTTGTAAGTATAGTATTCTTAAACTACAAGGCCATTCTATCAGCCTACCAGTGTTTGCCACTGTACAAATTCCTAAATGAGAATTTTAGTTGCACACGTTAACATGAACTAGAAATATTTTTGTTCCTCTCACTAAATCTTTTGTTAGCATTTCTGACATCCTACTGTATTTCCCAATATTAAAAGATAATTTTATTGTGGAAAACAACATGATTCTTACAAAGAGAGGATTCTTTACTTCCAGGGTTGACAGAGCATGTACAAAGGGAGACGTAATTCCATTATCAATTAATTGTAAAGCTAATAAGGTCCTAACCAAGCAAAGAAGACAGGAAATCTTCAACGTATTTTTTTCAAAAAAGATATAACTGAAAAGGCAATATTTAAGCTGGGAAACTCTGATGGTACCATTTAATGGTTCTGGGACTAAAAAAGCTGAGGCAGGAGAATAGTCAGTTTCAGGCCAACCTAGATACATACTGAAAGTCCCCTACAAAGAATGTAGAGAAAAATAAAGAAATTAAAAGGAAAAATGAATGAATGAATCATGAGCTCAAAAACTCATTTCTCATCTGTTATCAACCCAAATGAGTGACCATGTCTGAGAACACATATTAAGGTCACCCCAAATTTTATGTGGCTAAAGTTTAATACTATATTATGATAATAAAACAATGTCACAAATCAGCTTATTTTTCAAGTACATTAATGGATTGCACGTCAGGTAGTGGACGGGTATAAAGTGTGGGTAAATCTCTTCTATAGATTTCAAATGCTATGGAATCTAGAGTCTGTGGATAAATTCCAAAAGGCCTTATCTAATAGTCACCAGGATGTTAGGTCAGACAC
>LOJH01064683.1:0-10565 GCA_001685095.1 Ellobius talpinus
CCCCCACCGGGCGGACAACTCTGGCCCTGCTGTGATCCCCAGAACCCTGGGAATTGGGCGTCCCCCACGAAAGGACCTCCAGGTCCCCTAATGTTCAAGGAAAATAGGAGTCCCCAGTCAGTGCGACTCCAGGTTCAAAGAGAAAGTTTGGCATTTTGAGCAAACATCAGACAACTGAGAGACGTATTGAGACTCTCCCAGGAGTGGCCAGATGCTCCCGAACGAGGAGACAAACCACAACCTTTGCTCTAAGAATACTGCTCCTCAAAAATTGGCTCAAGCAAAGGACCTCAGACTCCCACCCAGCCCGAGACCCAGAGAAATTCTGAAGCTATCACCCCTGGTGTATTTCAGAAGCAGAAAGAGGACCTGTTCCCCACTCCCATAAGCAGGCTTTTTAGAAAGTAGATTGGCCCTGGGAAGTTTGTAAATCTTCAACTAGTTGTTGTCTCTATCTTAAGGGAACTATTCACAGTGAGTAAACTGTGAATAATACCCTGGTATGTGATGAGGGGATGATTTCCTGCTCCTGAGGTCGTTAACTGCACTGCCCGAAGAAGGAAGAAACTGACATAATGGAGCAGGGTTATTCTTTACCAGTCAGTAGAGAGATTTTGTTTTTTAAGGGTCAGACATAGAGAAATGGCCTTAGGTCAAAAGAGAGCCCTAGCCTTTGAGCACCTCAATCTGGAAGGGCACACAGAAAAGGCCAGAGGTGCCATGATAGAATAAGGTAGTAAGGGAGAGCCTTCCTGGGAAAGAGCACTTCCTGGGAAGGGGGAACAGAAGACCAGAATGAGGAACGAGCGGAAGGAGAGCACAAGCCACTTGTGCAAAGGCCGGTCACTCTGACAGTGACCCAGGCTTCCTAGGCCTTTTAGGCTCAGAGCAATGTTTCTAATCCAGCTTGGGATGTGTGGTACCTCGTTTCCTGTATGCTGCAGTCTTAGGGCAAGTGAGCATGCCTCCTCTTACGGGCATCTTGTTGTCCTTACTAGCAGTAAGTCCAAATTCTATTTCCCTTGCTTTCCGAATCGGAATTCAAGCCCACGTGCTGGAGACTGGCTTTTTTTCTATTTTAAATCTTTTAATGCTTTATTAGTATGTACTAATTCTTCATAATAATGGGTTTCCTAAAAACATTTTCACATATGTGTATAATGTATTTATTATATTCGCCCTGCCATTACCCTTTCTTGACACCCTCCACTTCCTCTGAACCCCTTCCTCTTCCCAGCTAGCTCCTTTCCACACTGATCCACCAGAAGGTCAGTGGACAACTCTTGGGAGCTGGTTCTCCTTCCACCACGTGGGTCCTAGGGATTAACTCAGGTCATTTGGTTTGGTATCAAGAGCCTCTTCCCACTGAGCCATCACACCAGCAGGATTTTTTTTTAATCCAATGAGGTTTTGAGAGTTGTTTCCAGGATATGGGCGAGAGGTTAATTACAGGAACACAGGAGACATACCAGTGGCTATACCACTGAAGAAAATGTTTCTTTCTCCTCCAGCCACCATTAGCTGCCTAGACATCCTTGCAAATCCCTTCGCACTCCACAGCCCAGCCTTGTACAGACGACCACAGCCGCTGGAGAGTTGGCTCAGTGGTTAGGAGCACTTACAGCCCTTGCAGAGGAGTCCCCAGCACCAACATGGTGGCTCCCGATGATCTGTAACTCTAGTTCCAGGGGATCCAACCCCTTCTGACCTCCAGGGACACCAGGCACTCATGTGGTATACATACATACATACACACATGCAAACACCCATACACATAAAAAGAAATAGAACTATCTTTTTAAAAAGAATATAATGGGCATGTCATGCCCAGAAAATTCCACAACACTCCGCTCTATCCTCTTTCTCTTACATTCTTTCTGCCATCGTTTCCTCAACCTTAGCTGAGCCTTAGAGGAGGTGATATAGATAAATATAGAAGTCCTATTTAAGGCTAGGCACTCAACAGCCACTTATTCTCAATATTGACCAGTTATGAGTCTCTGTACTTACCAGGGCCTGTTGCAGAAAACCAAACAAACAAAGGCTTCTCTAACCAAACCAGACAGCATCACTAATTCAAGGGCACAAGCACAATTATTGTGCACAATTTAGTGCACATTTCACATCCTTTTAGCAAAACATCTGTAGCCTCTCTACCAGGGCCCATGACCTCCACAGTCACGTGCTTTTAACCAGGCTTATAGTACCAGATGTGATTTCCCTGTTATGGAGCAGGCCTCAATTTCAGCCAGGAAGTGGTTGGGAACCCCCGGAACAGACTTACCACTGGGTAAGGGTTACGGTAGGTACACGTTGACTGGCAGGTCAGGAATGGCGCAAGTAGGAACCACCTCCAAGGATGACTACTGATGACAATTCTCCACCAGCAGTCGGCATAGCACCTTCTGGCACTGTTAGTGCTAGCTAGCTGGAGGACACTTCCAGCTCTGTCTCGTCTTGATTTCTGTATGTCTTGTGGTCTCTTCTCTGATAACTTCACACACACACACACACACACACACTGTATTTTGATCATATTCACTCACTACCCTCCCTTATCACTCTCCCACTCCTACTGAGACTCTTCTTTTTCCCTCAGCTACCTTGTGTATGTGTGTGTGTGTGTGCCATAGAGTTTAATTAGGATTGTGGATCAAGATTTATTTATTGGCGACTTAACAGTGGTCACACCATTGAAGAAAATGATTCCCCTTTCCCAGCAGTCGTTCCTTAACTGCCTATAGCTCCTCAGAGAGGGGAGGGTTCTCATGAGCCCCTCCCAATCTGTGCTGGAATGTTGACCCGTTTCATCTTCTGTCAGTAACCACAGCTGCTGTGAGTTCATGAGCACAAAGGCCATGTCAAGTCCAGAGACAGCATTTCGCAGCCCTCCTTCCACCCTCGGGCTCTTACATGCTTCCTGTCCCATCTTCCTTGAAGTTCTCTGAACCTCAGACATAGTTGGTGTGGTTGTCTCATTTAGGGCTGAGCGATTCTCAGTCCCAGATCCTCAGCTCATTGGCCAGTCGTGGATCTCCACATCAGCCTCTGTCCACTGAAAAATGAAGCTTCTCACCGAGGCCGAGAGCAGCACTACCCTGTGGGTCTAAACATCTGTGCGTGTTTCTCTAGGCAGAATGGAAATACACGCGGATGCTTCCCTGTGTGTCGTTGGCCTTAAATAATTGTTGAGAGCATGTTTGTGACACATCCAGTAAGTAGGATTAGTTCGGTAAATGCCACTTCATGCTCTTGATGGGAATTCTTGTAACAGGTCTCCCACCCTCGTCATTCCCGTTCTACACCATTTAGTCTTAATCCAAAGCAAAAACCAAACCTTGTTACTTATTGTGAAAAGCAAAACAGCAGCAGCCAAAGCCCCACCAATGGCTTCTTTCGTCTTGCCTGTCAGCAAGCCAGTGTACAGTGCTAGTCGTGAAGAGCGTTAAAGACGAACAAGGGATAAAGTTCAGCTTCCCCAGCCAGGTGTTCAGGGTTGAGCTTGGACCCAGCGTGCCTCACAGTCCTTCTACCTCAGTCACTTTGAACCCCTTTTCCTAACAACCTGATGTTGAGTGGCTTCCCAAGCCAGAAATGGGGACACTTGCCTTTAATCCCAGCACTTGGGAGGCAGTTGCAGGCCAATTTCTATGATCCTGGTCTTCATATCAAGTTCCAGTCCAGCCAGGGCTACCTTGTCTCAAAGACAAAATAATAATAATAATAAGCCTGTTGAGAGCTGCCTCCTTGCCTCGTCATTCTCCTGCCCATCCCTTCATGGACAGTAATTCTCATGTGCTGTGGAACTGATTAATTTCTGCTGGGTATTATATGAAGCCCTCCTAGCACAATGGGAGAATAGCGGAAGGTGGTGGATTAGGTGTTTCACCTCCTACATTCTAACGATTTCAGTATGTTCAATGCATGAATGAGTGATGTATTAACTCACTTCCTCTGCTCTGCAGACTTGGAGCTTCCCTATTTTGAAATCTCTCACTTGTAATTCGTTATCATAGCTGTCCAAATGGCAGGTGTTGGAATCGAAAACGTTAATATCATCCTCTAATTAGGCGTCCAAAGCTAGCTTTTTTTTTTGAAAAGCATTAGTGCTTATGCCAGATTCTTCTGATTTCCCTTCTTTTCCATTAACTCTGATACTAAATTGTTACTAAAGATATAAAACAGTTTCACTTGAAGTAACATTAATTTTTCCTCCTAAGACGTCTTCCTGTTGCAGAGCACAAAATCAGTACACTGTTCCGCTAAAGACTCTCAAGTTTCCTTTCTTTTTTCATTGGACGTCACTTCTAATTACTCTGCTTCTGAATGATCATTTAAGGCTATGAACGTTTCCAACTGGTGCTGAAGCAATCTTTACTGGTCATTGTTTCCTTAATAGAAAGCGTCTGGGAAATCAAGTTTTACGGACTGCTAAGACTGACATTCGAACGGCAAGGCTGCTTTTTCATCTCTTTTCCTCCCTGGCTCTTGCGCGGGGTTCTGAATTCATTTAGAGTTCCTCTCCTTTCTTCACCATGTTTGGTAACTGCAACAATGTTGCACCAGACTAGTGCTTGCAGTTCACTTCCTTCCCCTTAATATTAATGAATATATTTAAAGGCTAGCCTCCTATCTCTACTCTTCTCTATTCTGAGGAGCAATCATTCACAACTTTGTCTTTTCTGATTTCTTTACTAGTTTTAAACCCATTCATTCATTTAAACACACAAATCAACTCATTCATGGTGGGTTGTGTAAGGCCATCACCTTATCTCTTAATGAGATAAACACATCCTGACACCAGAAACTATTTCTAGAGCCTGTCGGTTTCAGCTTATTTCTGAATCACCTACCAGCACAGCCTGTAACATAATGTATGAATGGTATCTACTGGCCCTAAGTTTTTCATTTTGTTTTTTTTTTTTCATATTTATTTTAATTTTTAAATTCTATGTGTCTAGTGGGTATTTTTCTCTGCATTTATGTCTGTGCATCATGTGAGTGCCTGGCACCCCTGTAGATCAGAGGAGGGCATTGGATCCCTTGAAACTAAAGTTATAATGATTGTTAGCTAGCCTCCATGTGGGTGCTGGGAATCGAACTCAAGTCCTTTGCAAGAACAAGTGCTCTTAACCACTTAGTCGTTTTTCCAGCCTCTAGTTTATTTTATTTTTGAGACAGGTCTCATTATGTAGGCCTGGCTGGCCTGGAACTCTCAGAGACCCACAGACTTCTGCTTTCTGGATGCTGGGGTCAGTTGTGCTGGCCACCAAGCATTGCCCCCCCCCGAGTTCCTGGCGTTTTCTGATAACTCAGGAGAAGAGGTATGTGCTTGCATTTTAGTATTTAAATGTGGGTCATTTTCATAGATCTGCGCACTAATGAGGCAGAATTATTCCCAGACCAATCAGGAAGCAAGTTTGTTTTATGAGTGATGATTTGGTTTCTCTGTTCTTGTCATCTGAATGCTTTTGTGGATTCAGGTTTTCACTTCTGACCTCTAAACCCAGACATTCTCTGTTTAGCAAAGCTGGAGTTGTGGGAGGTGATGGAAGAGGCCTTAACTACTCAGAGAGCTTTGAAGATTTGACTTCAGAACCAAACAAGGCCGTGATAAAACTCGTCCAAAGATGTGGGCAAACTTTATTCTGAAGACTCCAGCTCACCTATTGAAAATACTTTCGAATACATTTCGCTCCTGCAGAAGGCTGTTAAAGGCCTGGGTGTGGGACCACGAGGCAGCATGTGCCCTTTGGCCAGAGTGACTTCAGGTGTTCTCCAGCTTCCTTCCTTTGGAATTATGATGGCACATGCACCCTCCTCCAGCAGACTCCTCTTGTCACTTCTGACTGATAAAACATCTGTGAAAGGAAACCTGGAGAAGCTGAGTAACTACATACTTGTTTCATCTGCTCCATGCTAGGAAATGTCTTTGTTTGGGCAGATCTATCCATTCAACAAAACTGGAGACACACACCAGGAATTCATTTGGTAAGAGTTAGGCTAAAGTATCTCAGGCCATGCAGCCCCTACAAACCCAGCAGCGGCATGAACTTCAGGTCGTGGCCCAGCTGAGTCCCACACTCTTAAGATGCAAGTAGGGTCTTCCAATACCCCTGCCATTAACTTGGCTGGCACACATCCTCAGGGACATCTAAAGGGGATGTGGGCTGGAGACTCACCTAGATATGCTCATGGTAAGTTCCAGCCCCCCCATTCCTTAATGCCTTGGAAAACAATGGAGTAGCTGTTGGTTAATTGGTACCTTTAAAGTCTTCTAAAGTCTCAGCAAAAAGAAAGTAGAGCCAATGAAGAGCTGGCAAATGGGGCTAGAGAGCTGGCTCAGTGGTTAAGATCAGTGCTGTTCTTCCAGAGGACTTGGGATTCAATCACCAGCACTTATATGACAACTCACAATTGTCTGTAACTCCAGTTCCAGGGTGTCCAACACCTTTTTTCTGGCCTCTTTGGGCTCCAGGCATGCACTTGGTGCATAGACACACATGCAAGCAAAACACCTATACAATAAAACATTTTTTTTTAAAAAAGAGCTAGCTAAAGAGCTGACCCCAAATCCCTCTTGCAGCAAAGCCAGAAGTGGAGGAAATATTACTCAGCAGTGAGGACTGAGAGTCAAGAATCCAGGCATAAGGGGAATTATTTGCAGAATCTCTCTTCCCTCTACAAAACATAGGAGGTAGTGCTGGCTGTAAATACCAAACCAGGCTCTTCAAGTGGGCCTATGCAGGTCGATGGCACATGCCATACTAGACTCTTCAACACTTCATGGCTAACGTCAGTATTTGTTGCTGTGATTCTCACGCTACTGTGCTGGCTCTGAGCAGAGTTGAGCCACAGAATTGCTCGGATTTGAGCCGATGCACCCTGACTGCCAAGCACAATCCTAGTCAGTCCTCTTTGTTGCCATCTTCAGAAGCTCCATTGCCCACTGGGCAGTTTTCCAGTGGTGAGGACTGGGGAGATCAGCTCTGGGAACGGGTCGTGTCTGATGGCCAGTGCAGTTTCTGAGCCGCGTCCATGAAAAAGCTGAATGTGGAGTTAGTCCCAGAGAAGCAGCAGAAGTATTCGGGTAGAGAAATAGAGAAGCTGCACCTGAACAGGCCTCCAGGAAAGAGGACCCTGCAAGAGGGGTAGGGCAGATCCTTTGGGGAAGAGCCAGCAACTCTGCCATAGCCAAGTGTCAGCAGGGCTCTATGTCGGCAACGAAACAGTTTTATTTCCCCTGACCTCTTCTCCCCGATGCCACTTCTTTCCTAGCTCTAAGTGAAGTCTGGTGCCATTACCACCACCCTTTCAGCCTCTTGGTTACCCCCAGTATAGCGTGTCAGCAATTGAAGCATCCAGCTGAGGATAACAGTCCAAGTTGCAGTTTCTCCTCCCCTTTGAAGGAGGCATGTCGCCGACTGGGAGGCCTGCTGCAGAGTGGAGGTACGATCTTGCCGACTTCCTGCCTTTTCTGTGGCCTCTCTTTGTGCTCATCTTCTCTGGGGGAGGCAGGAGTCCAGAAGAAGAAGGATAAAGAATGGCCCAGTCATATATGGCATGCCCTAGTATGACCTGGCATTGTTGCTTAGACTCCAGCAGTGCTCTGAGTAGCCTCCCTTTTTCATACGCCAATGATGGAGGGTGTCTGGCATTGTTCTGAACTGTAATTCTAGCCCTATCTATTCTACTTAGCACCTGACAAGTGCCCACACACATCGGCCACATCTTCTCAACCTGCCCGTCAGCTCTGGTACTTTATCAGCCCACTGGCTCAGTCCTCAGGGGAGTCTCTCCCAGGACATTTTCTCTTTTCTGCACTCTTGTCTACCTTTTCTGTCATCTACAGCAGGAGCGTTAGCTTCTTGCCCTGGGATTCCTCCAGTCTTTCATACTCCAGTGACATCTCATGTTTTACAAGAGACTGGCAACATGTCTAACACTAGCCCCAGAGCAGCCCTCAGACTCTGAAAATCGTGAGCAGGGATCCTCCACACATTGTGGTAAACAAGGAGGCCGCTACTGCATTGTTCTGTTGCAGGCAAATGAATCAGGGAGGTTCACCTTGCCACTGATCACCCCAGACATCAGAAGAAAGCACTATATCACCAAAGGAGGTTCTTGGTGGAGTGTGGTGATGCCATGGTGGGTGGTCCAGAGACCCTGTCTGATTCCTTTCTTCCTTTCTTTTTACATTTATTTTATTTAATGTTCATTGGTATTTTGCCTGAGTGTATGTCTGTGTGAGGGTGTCAGAAGCCCTGGAGATACAGACAGGTGTGAGCTGTCATGTGGGTGCTGGGAATTGAACCCTGGTCCTGTGGAAGAGCAAGTGCTCTTAACTGCTGAGCCATTTCTCCAGGCTTGTGTCTGATTTCTTTTTAAGAGAAAAGTCTAGGAAAGTTGCAACATGAGAAGTTGCTTAGGCTGGGACCCAGAGATTCAGGAAGGCAAAGTATATTCTATATCCAATCCAAGGCCACTTCTCAATACCTGTAGATCGCATAGAGAGACATTCCCTCCAGAAGGCTCTCAGTCCAGGGAACTCTCATTAGAGCCTGGAATCTGAATAACTTCCTGTTTCTGGAGAAGACAGATGAATGGCCCAGCTTCCACGGGTATCTCATTAGGCCTGTACTGAGAAAGAAAGGCGGTTGGGAGATGGCCTGGACCCAGGTGATCGGTTCACCAGTTCAGAGGAGGAATGTTGACCCAAGGCAGTATGAAACAGCACTGAGTCTTGACCACCACAGGTATCTGCATCTAATTTGTCAGGTCCAAAAGTGTATCGTTGTAGGTGTGTGCACTTGTGTGGCCGTTGGAGGTTGACAGGTGCTCCTGTCCACTGCTCTCCACTTAGGTTCCTGAGGCAAGGTCTTGTTGAATCTAGAGTTTGCCAATTTGACTAGTCTAGTTAGCAAGCTTGTCTCAGACCCCCTGCCTGTGCCTCCAAACAGCTGGGGTCACAGGTGTGCTTCTATACCTACCTGGCCTTTATGTGGGAGCTCAGCATCTGAACTCCGGACCTCATGCTTGACTCAGTAGCACTCACTAATACTTTCATCTTGGCTTTGCCGTCACCTCTCCTGTGTTCCAGAACCATTTGGAAGCAGGTGGCTCTCCACCCGAGATAGATCAGTGTGTTTCTTAAACTGAAGAGTTCTCTTACCTCACCTGGTATACTTACAAAGTCAGGAAATCAATATTACTAAGACATTAGATAATCTACAGGCTTGGTTCACTTTTCTATTAACTCAATAATCATCTTTACAGAAAAAGAAGGTCCTAGTTCTGAGTGACATCTGCTGATTGTCTTTGTTTTCTTCTAATCTGAGACAGTTCCTCAATTCTTTCTTGTCTTTTTCAATCTTGATATTTTTAGTTGAAAAAAGTTAAATAATTTTTCATATAATATATTCTAGTTACACTTTCCCCAATCCCTTCAAGATCCTCACCGCCCCTACCCAACTACATGTCCTTTCTCTCTCTAAAAAACAAATACAAGCAAAACCACAAGAAACACACCCACCCACCCCCCACAAACCCACAAGAACAAAAAAAATGGGAACCAAAATATACAAACAAAAGACCATTAAGACAAAAAATGCCCAAGTCGCATGATGCCTGCACTGGACTGTGGTTTATACACCCACTGAGACTCCATTAAGGAAAGCTGACTCTTCCTTTGCAAGCGGGTATCAGTCACAGACGGCTTCTTGGTTAGGTGTGGGAGCCCACATCCACGCCCATTTCTTAGTGCTGGGATCTCATCTGACTTGAACCTGTGCATCATACCCTGCGTGTGCTGCCACAGACACTGCGTGTTCATGTGTGCATCTATCCTGATGTGTCTTACATCTTTCTGCTTCATCTTCTGAGTAGGCCCTGAGCCCTAGGGTGGGGTGGGGTTGAAAACACCCCATTTAGGACTGAGTCTTCTAAAGTCTCTCACTCTCTGCACACTGTCCAGTTATGAGTCCCTGTGTCAGCTCCCCTCTCCTGCAAGAAGCCTTCCTAATGATGATTGAGTGAGGCACTGATCTATGGATATAGCAGAATATTGTGAGAAGTCTTTTGTTTCTTTAGCAAAGCAATAGCATTTGGCTTTCTCCTAGGCCCATTGCCTATCCAGTCTCAGGTTCTTGGCCACCCAAGCAGTGTCAGGCATGAGTTCCGTCTCATGGAGTTGGCCTTAAATGCAATCTTGAGCCACTATTGCACCAGCCTATCTCATAGGCAGGTCACCACTGTAGGTCATAGGGTTTGTAAATGGGTTGATGACTGCCCTTCTGTGGTAGCATGCAGAGAACCTTCCAGTACCATGAATGCTAAGGGGTGGAGCATCTAGTTTGGCAAAGCTTGATACTCTCAGTGGATTCATGTCAGTTGTTTTGTGAAGTGTCCCTGAGTTTCTGTCACACGTTTTTGGCCTGAGAGAAGCCTTGTCAAGATTAAAATCTTGCTCACAGCTTGAATGTATATTCATAACTCAGATTCCCATAAAGTATTATTGTAGTGATATGGGGGGCGCAGGCCTGCTTTTCGTCCCGCCCAGCTCCCGC
>LOJH01064684.1:0-10565 GCA_001685095.1 Ellobius talpinus
ATCTAGCAAATGATGAACAGTTTTTATATGTATTAATTTATATACTATATATGTTATAAATTGACTCACACAGAAACTTTAAAGATTATGAGATTAGAGTAATTGTTTAATTTTACAGCTGACCTAACTATCCTACCTAATTATAGATTGGTTTACCAATATCAAAGTTCATCTGGAAATTTAAATTGCTCACTCATTTGTTGATTTAAGCAGAAATTGCCTCTGTAGAAAAGATCGTAGTTTATGATTTTGGTTAAGAATAGCTAAAAGGTTACTAATAGGACCTCCAGTTTTCTAAAGAAAATTTCTATAGACACATTGAAAAGAATATTTCCCATAATTCTGTGTGGGATGGAAACGACTTGGATCCATTTAAGGGGGCAGGCCACTGAAAGTTTGACCATGATCCAGTGAGTATATATAAAACATGAACTGGACCTTTTTTACTTTTTTCAGCATAGGGAGGGGAGATGTCACCAGGGTGGAGGGGCAGACATGGAAGGACTGAGCAATGCATGTGATCAGGGTGTGTGATGCTGAAATTCTCAAATAATCAGTCAAATAATAAAGATTTCCCATAATTCCAGCTAAGAGGAGGCAGAAAGATCCTATCCATTGACCAAATCTGGCAGAATTTGGTGAAAACAATTATCGTTCTCACCCTGCACCCACTCATTTAAACATAACAGCTAAGGAAGGATGACATGCCATCTGTTCCTATCTCAGTGACTGTCACAGATTCTCAACCCTTGAGTCTTTGGAAAAAAATTCCAGTTGAGTTCCCTCTCGGGAAACATTACTTTCTGTGGTAGTGAGGGCAATGTTTCTCCTCCTCCTTCATTCACAATTTCACTCCCTTCCGTCATGCACGTCCTGCTACACACATGAAAAATATAAAGTATCAATGAAGTGCTGGGCATTCCAAATATGAGCTTATGCTGCTTCCCTCAGTTTACCTAATCAATCGAAGTATACCTGGATCTTTTCCCTATTGTTCTAGACTCTTTGCGTCCCCTAAATGCTTAAAAGTAATGGCCAGGAAGACACCAATTAATCATAGGCTTGAACTGTTGACAATATAATTAGAATCCTTACTTTTCCTGGCCCTTTCACTCTTTGCTACCTTCCCATATCCCTAGATGTAAGGTAAATGAGCCATCACGGATGGTCACAGTCACCTTTTGGATTTCTGAAGAACTGTAAAGACTGAGTCCTAGTCAAGAACCACTTGAGCCTTGATATTAAGTACCACTCTGTTTTTGGCAACATACCCACAGGCACAGAAGAGAATGGGAAGCCAGCTTGCATGCCCTGCAGCTCTAATGGGCTTTAAAGTTTGTTGGCCAGAACTGAATAATGAGTATTTGTCTGAAGTATTAGAAATGGACACTTGCCTTCCTCAAGTTGTCCACCCTCTAGTCCCAGGCCAAGTAGCCCCTGCATCATCATCTTCCCATGAGCCACGAGTCTTCCACCACACCCATGCATTAATCATTCTTTGTTGTAGTATGTGTGCCTGACCTCCCTAGTCAAACATCCGCTAGAGAGAGGAGACTGTTTCAGGTACCTAACTTTCCATCCAAGTGAGGGAATAGTTAAGTGTTGATTGTTGATTTAAGCAGTATCAAAATTCTGAGGCTTCCTTTCCAGAATCCCTTGGGTCCATCTTCCACAAAAGAAGTATCAACCATTTTATGGCTCAGGAAGGGCAAATCAACATGTAATATATAGGCATTTATCTGTGTTGTCCCTGTGATTTTAAATTGTTATCTAATTTGCAGATAGATTATTATTACTATTATTACTAATTAGCAAGAGGAGTCATGACAGGAATCATGAACTCTTACAACAGATAATGTTCCTGTTTGTCACAGAACATCAAGGCGTTAGAGGCATGCTGTGAACTCATCATCCCAGTGGCAGCAAACAAATCAGGATCCTATTACTTGTTGACAAGAAATACAACTGTGGACATTTTGCAGCCAGAAGATTCCCTCAAATCAAATCTTTGGCAGAATGCATTGGTGGTTTTGTTGATGGTACTGGTGGTAGTGTTTTAGATTTCTGAATTGCAACCAAATCTTGTCCTTAATTCTGTTTTGGGGTAGCAGAAACTTAATGCTATAATTTCAAAGACATAACATGTAGGACACTTGGGCAATCATTTCTATGTTAGTCCTTTCACACACATACACACACGCATACGCAGGCATGCAACCCATCCAAAACAAATACAAAAGCTCTCATCCTACTTAACCATAGAACACAAAGCCAAGGGACTTCACTTTCTTTGCTCATTTTGTCATCAGATGGTCCTTCTTTGTCCCAGACCCTTCCACTCTGCTTGTTCTGACCTACCTTCAATTCTTTTGGTTGTTGTTGTTTTGTTTCATTATTTTTTGTTTTTACATCTCTAATACACTTTTTCCTCCCTCCTCTCCTTCCTGCCCCTCCCACCGCCCCCCTCCTAATCCATTCCTCCTCCTCTGTTTCTCTTAGAGAGCCAACAGCTTCAGCTAGTTTCTGTTTTGTTCTGTTCATCAGGACCCTGCTTGCTACCCCCTGGGGGACTATCTTGGCTGAGATAGAATCCCTGCGTGTGTGAATAGATGATTCACCATTTCCACAGAACACGTTTAAATAAGGGGTTTCAATCAAAAAGAAGCTTTGAATTCTGGAGATATTTTAATTTTGTTTTTTTTGTTTGTTTTTTATTGTGACAGGCAAACAAGGCAGGGATATTTTTTTCAGAAGCTCTGACCTTGTGGCTTTCCTACCTACTTCTTCTGTGGGTATCCAGCCAGTTAAGAATCCTGACACTGAGGTCACCTGGAATTGTTTGCCTCAAGACAGAGCAATAAAGACCTTGGCCTTGTTTATTTGGTTTAGGACATACAACTTTTTTGAAACAAAATCCCCAATGATGGACATTTCTCCCTTAATATATCATACATGGGCTTCAATCTCCTCTTTAAAAATGAAGAAAAAACTCACTGGTGTTGGAGAGGTAAATCAGCAGTTAAGAGCAGCATTTACTGCTCTTGCAAAGGACCTAGGATCGATACCAGACACCCACAAGGTCATCTATAATTCCAATGTCAATGAATTGGAAGCCATTGGAAGCCCTTTGGTCTCTAAAGGCTCCTGTATGCATGTGACACACATCCATTCATACAGGCACAGACTCATACAAGCAAATAAATAAATAAATTTTAAAAGGACCGTCTTTTCTTCATTGTCTTCTATCTAGTACAAAGTCTTTAATAAAAAAGTTTTGTTAAATAAAAAAACACTAAAGAAGAGAATTATTCCAAGCTTAATATTTACTGAACACAATTTCATTCTGCCTATCCCAAAACAATCTTAGAATACAAGGTAGGGACAGATTTGCTTCACAAATTGAACATTTCCCCCAGTTCAGGGCCAGGACTCAGGTGAGCATCTCTGCTAACATTTCTTGAAAATGATCTTTGTTTCTGAACGGAATTTGTTTTGATTTCTGCAGTCAATGCTCTTCTTATAAAAGTGGGTGCAGCTTCACACCCCAAGGAAGAGAAAGTAGAGGGACCATCATCAAAGTTACCTGCATGAAAATGGAGAATATCTAAGGCAGGTGAAGAAAGGATTTTACACAAGGAAGACAAGTACAAAAATATCATAAAGTGGTGCCACGAATAAGTAGAAAAGAAGCGAAGGTTGTGAAAAATATCCTGCTAACATAAGTATGGTGGAGATAACCTCATTCTGACAGCACTGGCTAGACAACAGGTACCTAAGCACTTCCTACACTGTGAATTAAAGTTAGCATTACCAACTTTCATCTTAATCTAGAGGAGGCCATTCTTCACCAGCGCTTGGAGAAGTTCATGGAGAAGAACATGGGTTTATTCCCTATGAATTTGATAGAATTGTTCTGAAAGTTTATCGCATTTGAAAGTCCCTGGTAGAACAGAAAGCATGGTTTTCCACTGTAATCAGTGGATGAAATTGTGCTTCCCACAAGTTTTATGGCAGTATCAAGACTGGAGTTTTAGAGTCTGTAGCTGTTTTCCTGCTTTGAGCACTTTGAAACAGCCCTTAGACCTCTTGGTTTTCCAGGATTACTGCTTGGTACAAGAGCGTCAAGATTTTCTGACGTGTATTTGCTACTGTGTCCTTTGAAAAAATATAAATGTGCATTTGCGATGCATGTACATTTAATGCATTAATTGCTAATATATTAAGATATCCCTTGGACAGTAGGGATATTCTCTTGCAAAACTGACATTTACCAATCAGACACAACTATTAGTTACGAGGGAGATTCCACAACTCAGCAATTCTTGATACTATGACAATACAAGGCGTCCAAGAAGAGCGATAAATATCTGTAGTTAGCTGGCCAGAGTATAATAGGTACAATTGGCCAGAGAAAGTTTGTTTTCATAGATACCACTAATTTTCCCATACAACAATGGAGACTAAGATCATGTAGTATGATTCATCCAGCCTTGTGTGGTCACCTAGATTTACAGCTAACTTGTAGAGTTACACATATTAAGGATAGAAAGAATACATTTCTAAGCAATCCACAAAGTGAAGAACAAAACCTGATCCTGACCCAAAACACTTTAAAAACACACCATGCAGTTTCCAAATAAGTTATAGGTCTGGAAAATAGAATGAGTTTTTGGACACAGAGTAAGAAAGTCTAGAAGTGAGAGAGGGAGTCTGTCCATTAGCACTGCAAAAGTGACAGCTTGACCACTGTCAGGCTATCGAGATGATCTGCGTATGTGTGAAGCTGAAGCTTAGTTTGGTCTTTAAGGAAAGCAAACACAAGCCATTGCGTCACGGTCCAAGTAAAACAGGATGCAGTCATCCCAGCATCAGCTTAAGGACCTTGGGTGTTTTTTTTCCAGGTTTTTGAGATAGCGCCCCATTATGCAGCCCAGGCTAATCTCAAATCTGGGAAACCTTCCTGTGAGCCTCCCGAGGGCTGAATTATAGGCATGTGACAGTACATCCAGTTTCTAACTTACAGTTTTCAAACATTCTTGATCCTTTTTACTTTCCTTTTATTATTTTTCTTTATTTCAATAAGACTTTCCATTTTTAGTTTGCAGACTCATCCCTTCCCTGCAGTTTCCCTCCTAATATCCCATCCTCAGGTCAACATCTGTCTCCACCTAGAAGTATAGATGTCTGTGTTGGTAACTCAAGGAGAATCAATGGTAGGAGGCAGTGGCTATTAGAGCTACAAGACCTGAGTTCTGGCTCAGTCTGTCACCAATGATCTTTGTGACTTTCCATAGCCATTAGGTTCCCTTTGGGTAAAATGAGAAATTTGATCTAGGCTATGCCCAGAGTTTCTTTTCTGGTTTCAACAGTCTATGGCAATTATTTTTAAGAGCCTTTGAGGGGCTGGAAAGGTGGCTCCATGGTTAAGAGCACTGGCTGCTCTTCCAGAGGACCTGGGTTCAATTCCTAGCACCCATATGTCAGCTCCTAATTGTCTACAACTCCAGTTCCAGGGAATCTGACACCCTCACACAGACACATGTGCAGGAAAAACACCAATGCACATAAAATAAAGATAAATAATTTAAAAAGAGCCTTTGAAGTTCTTAAACTTTGTCTCTTCTCTTCCCCATTAGTCTAACAACCCATCAATCTATATATACTTTTTCTTAGCTAAGAATGATTACAAATATATTTATAGAATGTAGATATGTTCTATAGACATAGAATATAGATATTGAATATAGATATATACAGAATGAGCACCATATATCTATATAAAATTACATATATATTAGATTTAGTGCTTACCTGGTTATATATCATAGATATTGTTCATTTACATTAATTATATTATGTATCATATCACATACATTATTATAGAATATAGCATCATGTTATATTGTATATAAATCATGTGCTTGTTTTGAGGAAGAGGTAATATCCAAGATTTAACATTTAGTCTCATTGTAACACAAATGCAAACAACAGTGCCTTGTGCTTTACCATTTGGGAAGTTTATTTCTGAAGGAGTGCTGGGCACAGATCCTATAGATTTGAAAGTGGAATTAGTTATTGTTGACTTGATTGATGGTGTCAATAATTTGGGCTCATGGGTTTTCTTCAGTTTCTTCTGTTTATACCTAATATTTATCCCAAACCTGTTGCTCCCATCTGAAATGACACCAGAAAAAAAAGTTAAATGCAAAATTTATCAAATTCTATATTTAAAATGGGTGAAACTGTGGTATAGAAATTATACTGCCTTCAATAATACCATTAAAATATGAAGTCAAAGTTATGAAGTCCAGTGTTCAACATTTGTTCCTTCTGGGAGTTAGCTTTTCTAAGAAGTTGTGAGAAGTGAATTTGTTCTGTGGTGTGTGCTACATGAAAATCCATTGCACTTACCAAGGATGTCTGCTTTCCCTAGAGCATAAGGACTTGCAGGTCACTGGTACACTCAGGGGAAAAGATCCCTGGGCACTACCTGTAGACCCCTAGAACACGAGTGTTGCCTCCCTAAAGGAAGAAGACTGGGCTTTGAATAGAGACTGAGACAAGCTGCCAAAATTAAAGGGAAGATCATTTGATAACAGAACACAAGTTTGCCTGCACTGGAGATGTCCTCAGGGAAAGTGCCAGTGTTAAGAAGAAACAATAGAGGACACTACATCTCCCACTTGGCAGAGAGCCCCATCAGAAGAGCCATCCAGGCAGCTCACTTGGAAGGCGTCTTAGAAATGCAAACACATTCACTCCCGCTGTTGCCAGTCCTTGCTTCCCACATCCATTTGACCTACTGTTAGCTACTGGCCTGAAGGCCCTATGACCCAGCTCCTGAAACACACAAAGTACTCAGTCAGTCTTCTTCTAACTGAATCATGGGTGAGATGACAGAGATAATAAGCAATCCAAGGAATCTGGGTCTGTAAAAGAGCTCTTTACCAGGTTAAAATATGGTCCAAGTCACACTTGTCCCTTGACTTCTTCCTTCATCTTAGCATGAAAGCACAAATCATTTCTGTGACATGGAAACAGTCTCTATTTTGGTAGTCTTGTAGTGAGAATTCATTCAGAGACAATGAATATGATTAGTTCTATAAACTATGTACAATTTAAAATCTTACCCAAGTGGACGTCTTACCTGAAAAGTTGCCCAGCCGAAACCATCGGCAGCGGAGGTGCATGTGCCATTGCTCCCGCACACTCTCCTTCATCACACAGTAAAACACAAAAATGAGGAACCCTAAGCCAGGAGAAGAAGATCAGACTTTTCGGCTTGCGCCAATCCCCTGACTCAGGCCTGTTCTTGGTGCCATCACTGCTGCTCCCAATGAACCCCAGGAGCACTAATGTCTTTCTAACGTCTTTATGACCTCCCCAAAGGCAGCAACAGCACAAAATCAGTATTAAGACTTCATATCCAGTACCATTCCCCGCAGGCTTCCATCTACCCTAGAGCATGAGACAACCCAGACTCAGATAGAGCACTCAACCATCCTCATCTTCACGTACTGACATTCACATCCTTGACACGCAGCGTCCTTTCACATATTAATGACAAGTGGCACAAGTCATAGTGTGTCCCTTTGTTAAGCTATAAAAGATATACCCCCTGCATTCACCCATTCTTCAAGAAATCAAACATTGTATCTTGACAGTCTCGGTATTCCTCCGCAAATGTCTACATGGTGAGTCCCAGTTATGTGACTGAATCTTCCAGGAAGCAGACATTCCAGCCCTGGACAAGGCCTTGGATGACTACAGGACCAGAATACATCTTGACTCCAAATTCGTGATAGTCTCTGAGCTGAAAGCATATAGTTAACTTGTGCCTGGATTCCTGACCCTCAGACAGTGTGTGAAATTAGAAATGTATGTAGTGTTAAAGCTGCTGAATTTGGGGTGTACGTTGTTACACACCCATAAATATCTGATATGCATGACCTTTGGCATAACTGAAGCTTGTGCAAAGCAGATCCAGCTCTGACGTTGTCCAGCAAATGAGAGAGTAGTGCAGGAGATATCAATTGGTAATGTGAGATATTTTTCATCTCCATCTTGTAAAATAGCTCCTGGGGAAATGAAAGTATGACTTAAGATGATCCTGACTGAAAATTCCCTGGAGGCCTAATTGGATTTCCTCAAGATGGAGGTTAAATTGGCAGGAGTAATTCCTGTCAATACTCTGACTTTTATTTATGATCCATGTTCAAAATCATTATCCACAAAGCCCTTGCAGATACCTCAACCTGAAAAGCGCCCTTCTCTCTTCTGAGCTGCCGTAATAGTTTGCCACTCATAATATGTGCCCTACTTAGCCACAGAATTCTCTGCATATTAGCCATCTTATCTTCCAGCTGTGAAGTCTTTGAAAGTCGGACTTCTGTCTCCTTTCATCTTCACATCACCTTTCCCTTTGCCTCCAGCACTATGTGTGGCAACTCAACAGACAGTTGTTGACTTGAACTTCTAGACATGGGACACATAAATTCTCATTGTCATCTATAGCCTCAGCAATATAACGATATACTTGTTTGGATCTCAAAATATATATTTTTGGCACAAGTGTTATTTGGAAATATTCATTTGCTATAAAGGGTTCAACTTGCCTCTCCACATTGGCAAATTGTCCTGCAGGTAAATTACTCCTGGCACTCATTGCAAACTGAGCACAAGTCAAAAGGGTAAATAACTTCAAAACTTATATCATCTACTACCTTAGTGAAAGTAAATTTTTTTGCTAAGTACTGGAGATTGAACATAGATCCTTATACATGTTCAAAAAGTTCTGTACCACTGAACTATGTGCCCCCAGCCCTCTTTTTTTTAAAAAAAAACTTTTTATTTTGAAGCAAGGTCTCAGTAAGTCCCAAGGGTGGCCTTAAGTACCTTGCTCTGTAGCCCAGGAAAGGCCTTGAACTTGCAATTCTTCGCCTCATCCTCCAAAGTAGTTGTGATTACAGACCTGTGCCCTGAGGTCAGTCAAAAAGCATCTTGGGTTGAGGCGAGTGATAAATCTGCTGAAATTCCCCCTAGCTTGACCATAGCTCACACCAGTTACGTTCAGAGGAAGGACTTTGTTTTCAAAGGATGCTAACGAATAGAAGTACTCAAAAGTAGGGCCAGCTGGTACGGTGATGGGCATGAGAAAAGGTTGGGATGCTGTGTCTGGATAAGGAAATATTTGGAGTCAGTAATATAGGGTGTGGAGAAGTGAAAGCATCAGTCACAGATCTGAGGGTGCTGTCATAAAGAATACAAATTATGCTTGCTCTGTATGATTGCCAGGTTGCAACTAGAAGGGATGGAAAGAGCCTCCACAATAGCCACGTACTAACAGATCAACAGCCAGTGTTGTTATTCTCATGTTTATAGTGAGAGGCTTTGAACTCCATGATGTTTAGTAAGCTTTGCCTAGGTCACAGAGCTGGCCTTGAGCTGGCCACCTTGGCACTGAGCAGGGGCTCTCTGACTACAGAACCCAAGGTCTTCAAAACCATCGCACTCATCCCATGAAGAAAACGGGGATAGGAATCAGAGAGGATCAGAAGCTAAATGCTCAGCTTCATAGAATGGTGAGCTTTCAGTCCCTGGGAAGATGCAGGAAGAGTCAAGTGATTTTCTGTCACTTGATGGAGAGTTGGATTGGCAAGATCCTGGTTCCCACGTCCCAGCCCTGAGACTTCCTGATTCCAGGTGGGAGGCAGCAATCTGGAGGCATGTCTCACTAATTTTCCCAAGGGCCTTAGCACTATGGAGAAACAAACAATTGCAGGAATGAAATTCAGTAGTGTTGCCTTTTTCTGGGCGACAGTCACCTGGAAGGCAATGCAGCAACCTGAGGAGAGCAAGCCTCAGCCTCGGAGCTGGGAGCTCCATCTGCAGCATGGACAAGAGACGACAGTGACATTGAGCGCCCATTGCTGCTCTGGCTCTCCTGAATGTGGCCCTGTGAGTTCTTTTACTTAAAGATTATTCCGGGCATTCCAATGAGCTGCCTGCCAGCTCTTCCTCTTCTGGCAGCTTTCCTTTCGCTTTCCCACAACACATTGATCTGCTTATTCACTATAAGATAGGCAGGAGGGAAAATGCCAGGTTGTTTGCTTGTTTGTTCTGCTTTTTTTTGCCACCATCATTTCTCTGTGTGTACCTTCTCCTTTGTATGTACAAAGGGCTCATCATAAGCTCAATTTTTCTCTCACCTGACCACAGGGCATCCACCTTTCAGTCACGGTTGCAAATTAACCATTTAGAATTCAAATTGCTAGTTTGTTCAAATGATCCATTACAGTGTTTGTGTGTGTGTGTGTGTGTGTGGCTTGACTTTGAAACTCAAGGTTCTAAAAACACCCTTGTGATACAATGGCACAAACTATCTTGTACGCAGGACTAGGAGTACTTGCATGACAGAGAGTGTGTCTGACAGACAGACAGCATGCCTTTGCTCAAATTGGTCCTACAAGATGCTTGCTTTCATCTTCAAGAGAACACGTAATTCAATTCTGCATACTGTTTCCCCTCTGCCAAGTGATGGGGCACTGGCTGTTTCCAAAAACCTC
>LOJH01064690.1:0-10565 GCA_001685095.1 Ellobius talpinus
TTTTCCCACCCAACCCCACCCCACTGCTCCCTATAAGTAAGTCCCTTTCCAACATTTGGGTCTTTTTTGTTTTATGACACACTGAGTTAAGCCGCGGTATCTACATGACCACAGATTTGAAACACAGTGGGCTCATCAGTTGGTAAACTGGAGACAATGTCTGGCATGCCCATAGTTGAGCAAGGAGGGGTAGAGCCATAAGTTTCCTCCATTTCTAAGTGACTATTGACAGGCCCAGTCTTGTATAGGCTCATTCCAGGCAGCCACCACTGCTGTGAGATCATGGCTGCAATGGCTGAGTCATGCCTGGAAGGCAGCATTTCTCAGCCCACCTCGCTCTTCTAGCTCCTAGACTCTTTCTATCCCCTTCTCCTTGCTTCCCAGACCTTAGGAAGGGTGGTAAGAATGTCTCTTTCGGGAATGAGCTCTCACTGTACCTTAGTGGCACACCTTAGTCTCAGCACCTTGAGCAGCGATGTGTCTCTACATTTACTGCTATCCATTGCAAAAAGAAGCTTCTCCGATTAAAAATGAGAGTAAGGGAGGCTGGAGAGATTGTTCAGCAGTTCAGAGCAATTGCTCTTAAAGGAACCAACTTCAGTGAGTTCCTAGTACACACGTTAGCTCACAGTCATGTGTAACTCCAGTTCCGGGGCACGCAGTATCCTCTTCTGCCATCCACAGGCACCTGGTACACCCATGGTACACATCAATGCAAAACACTCATACACATAAAATAAAATATTTGAAAGACTGAGAACAGTTGTCTATGGGTATTTGGAAGGCAGCTTGCTGCTGAGTCAATTTAGATCAACAATAAAAGAAGATTTCCAGCTAGAACCTATGACTTCTCTTATCAAGGGCTTTTAACCAGGTTTATAGTACCTGGCATAAATTCTTTTCTCTGAAATGAGTCTCAAATACAATCAGAAAGCACTTAGTTACCCCCCAGAGTACACCACTACAGCACTTGTGGTTAGACCTTGTCAGGCAGGGAAGTATTGCAGTTTGTAGGGTTGTTGACTGGGCAAGAGCCTGATGCCTTCTCTCCCAGAACAGCATGCACAGCATCTTCTGTCACCAGGACATCTGGCCAGCTAGAAGGAGGCTTCCAGCTCAGCTTCAATTTGATTTCTCTGTACCTTACGTAGAAGGTTTATGGTGTCTTCCACAATCAGGTCTCATCATCTGGTGCTGGTAGATAGCCAAGAGGAATGACAAGAGCCTGTATTGATGTAGGAGCCTTTGAGGCCTCCCTGACCAACAACACATAAGGAAGAATCCCATGCCTAAAACCCATATATTTTAAGATACAATTTCTGTAAATATTCTAAACAGGCCAGTCTATACAGATAGAATAGTAATTTTGGAGTTGCCAGAGACTTTAGATATGGAAGAATAAGAAATGACCCCATAAGTGGCCAGGGTTTCTGTTTGAAGCAATGAAAATTTTCTAGAACTATATACTGTCTGTACAACATTGTGAATATACTTAATGGCAGAGAAATGTGTGCTTGAATGTATAAATTTATCTGACATATATTTTAATCATAGAAAAGTAAAAAGAAGGAAAAACTGACCTACCCTATCCTCTGTGGGAGAAGGCTTCTACCTTTGAAGGGTGTAGGCATGTTCTGGTGGGCCCTCGAACTCTGGAGACCTATGTAACCTGGCATCATTGCTCTCCTTTTAAAAAGGGTGGGCCTATGCATGTGTTGCACAACTTTTTAGGGTGTATGTGTGTGTGTTACATGTGCAGTGGAAGGATATATGGAGTCCAGTAATTAACACTACTTTCCTCACTCTCTCTCCAGCTTATGTTTTGAGACTGAATCTCTCACAGAACCTAGAATTTACCAATTTTTCTAGACAAGCTAACCAGGAAGCTTCAGAGATCCTGCGGTCTCTACATCCCCCACACTACATTATAGGCACATACAGCCACACCCAAATGTCAGTGTGAGTGCTGGGAGTCCAAACTCAAGTCGTCATGCTTACATGGCAATCAGTTTATCACATGATGTGTCCCTCCAGCCCTAATTACTCAATAAGCCTTCATTTGCTCTCATACTGGGAACTTTGATAGGAGTCTAAATGCTGTCAGCAGCCATGTAGAAAACAGTCCAGCAAGACAAACCAGCACAAGTGTGTAGATCAGTGCCCGTTGGACTAAGGCTCCCCACTGAGTGTGGGAAACCTGATAGTATATTCTCATTAATTCTCCATTTTATCTTAGATACTCTCAGTCTTTTAAATTTTTATTTTATATTTGTTCAATGACTTTGAATAATTTCAATCGACTTTTGAGTAGAGAAATTTTTGACTACCATGGCATTGACGTGGAGATGTCCAGCAGCCTGGGCATACATGGGCTCAAAGGCAGAATTCTGAGGTAGAAACTTAGAGTAAGAGGTCATTAACCTGCAAAAGTAAAAAACTTGGCTGAGCACGGCAAGACAAACCTTTAATTCTAGGACTTAGAAGGCAGAAGTAAGTAGATCTTTATGACTTTAGGAATATCTGGGACTACAGAGCAAATTCTAGGCCAACAAAAGCTACATGATGAGACTTAATCTGAAAGCAAATAAAAAATGGTATTAAGAAAAACGGTAATAAACCCAATAGAGTAAGTAGGCCCAACCAGAGAGTTGGTATAGAGTGGGGATATAGGGAGATTAAAATGAAACTCCATGTAATGAATGTCAAGTAGAGACAAAGAAGAGCTGGAGAAGAGCTAAGAAAGCGGGACAGAAAGAGAGGCAGAACAAAGGAGTGCAACACTGTGGAACCAAAGGCTGGAGGGGCCGTGTGCCCTCGACACTGAGTGAGTTGGTGTGCACCACCATCCTATTGCCTCAATAAGACACAAGCACTCACACTACAAAGGCAGGAACATTGGGGAAAACCCACTTAGCAATGCTGTAAACAAGAATTAGCCATCTAGAGTCATGTGGTCAAGGGGCCGCTTCTCTGGGACAGCTGCATCAAGAACTGGCTGGTGTGGTTACACACTCAGAGAACTCAGAGAAATTTGTGCTAAGACCACTGACTTCCCACTGTCCCCATGATCCACAGGTGCCCAGCCTTTTATACCCCAGAGCATTCCCTATGCAAAACAGATATCCTTCCCAGAGCATTTCCTAGGGAATCCTTTCCAAGATGTCATCATGAGAAAACTTGACCCTCTGTGGCAGGTGATAAGACAATGTGGGAACCTGGAAAGAGTCATGTCCCTAAACATCGTTAAGGCGGAAAATTTCTAAATTGTACTTTTCAGGTGTTACCTGCTTCACTCCCTGGAGATTAAAATGCCAAATCTATAAAGGAGGCAGTCTGTCACAAGTTATGTCCTGGTTGGAGACCCCAAGCTATAAAATCAAGAACGGCACTGGGAGTAACCTAAGTCATTTTCATAGTCACCAGATTCAAGAGAGACAAGAAGGAATCCAACACGTGAAGGGGGAAGAACAGGAGGGTTAAAGGCTTTAAGGAGTGTACAGGACACTAGCATCACCTGCTAGCTGCACAGCTCAGGCCAAATTCCTGCACACCAGGGCCTACATCTGTCTAAAGCAAATGAAAATGATGACAACACAAAGTGATATTTATACAGTGTGCACACCATACTGGTGGCCTGACCCTGCTCAAATTCATCTTCAAAACATTATGATCTCACTTGTCCTTGTCCTTTGGATCCGGGAGAGTTAATCTCATAGAAGTAGGGTCAGAGTTACTGTCTGACAGAAAATGAGATTCTGTGACAAAGCAAGGTGAACTAGAGTAAACAAAAGGCTCTGTAGATCTCCAATTAGACGGAGGAGAGGAAGGAGAACAATACTAGAGAGAAGGGTTAATAGTTTAAGAAGATGAATATGCTGATTGCTGTGGGGGTCACCCCTCACTGTGTGCAGGAACTAAAGCATCATACCACAGCTCATAAATATGTGCAGATATTAATGTGTGTCAATCAAAAATGTTAAATGTGAAATAACAATTACTCTAGTAGCTTAAAAAGTATGTTTCTGGTTAAGGACCTTGGTCTAGAGGAGCTAGAATGCCCATCCAGTCTCATCTCATGGACCCCACTCTCAGCTAACCTGGTACCAAATACCTGCACAGGGTCACCTTGGCAAGGAACTGCTTATGAACATCAGCCCAAGACATGGAGTCTTCCTTCCCCAGACCACTATCTCCTCAGGATGCTTTTCTGTGTTGCCTGTGTTCTCTCTACTACAGCTTTTCCTTTCGCATCCTTTACTTTGGGGCAGCCCACACACTGTCTGAAGCTTTCCACTGCATCTCCCTCCTCAGTTTCTGCTCCAGCTTTCCTCCTTGTTGTATTTATACCTTTGATGGCAAAGGGTCTCAGGGCAGAGATTTTACCATTTAGTGTAATCTTATTTACTGTGTAAAGGTATGTATTCTTCTGACTCACATATAGACTGTAAAATAAACATATTACTCAATGAATAATAACTTATATCAAAGTTCTGTTTCATGAGGGGGTATGTTAAAGCTCCTGTCCCCATCTCTGGTTCTACCCTAGGGCCTCTCTCTACTCAGGTTTTATCTCTTTTGTTCTGGGTTTGTTTTCTAGAGGGTGGGCATTGAACCCAGGGCCTTGGCCTGCCAGGCAAGCACTCTTCCACTGAGCTAGAAACCCAGTGGCTCTAACTCTTGGCCTCAAACACTTCTTCAGCTCTCCTACTCCTTCACCTTTTCTGGATCATATTGTCTTTCTATCAGTAACCCACTGTCCTCACAAACGTCTCTCCCCCTTCCCTCTGAAGCTTCCCAGATAGGTGAATACATCGTGAGAGGTATTTCATTTGTCATTCCCTAATGCACAGGATACTAGGTTCTGGTCATCCACCACCCCATGACAGCTCCTTCGCTTCCATATGTGTCTCACTAACTACAGTATGACTGGACACTGTCCATTATTTCAGGACATCCTCCCAGTCCTCGTGGTGTTAAAAATCTAACTTTCATGAAGTGGTAAACGGTAAAAAGTGTAAAATGTCTCTGTTCAAGTTTGTGTGTATAGGTGCGTGGGCAGGATGTATGCAGCTATGCATGTGTGTGTTGACAGCAGAGGCCTGAATTGCTCTCTCCCTTATTTTTTTGAGACAGGATCTTTCACTGAACTTGGAGCTCACTGATTCTCTAGACTGACCGGCCAGTGGGCCACCTGGGGACCCGACTGTCTCTGCCTTGAATCACTAGGTGTGCACGTCCATGCCCTGCTTTTTAGGTGGGTACAAGTGACCAAACTCGGTTTCTCACACTTGAACAGCAAGTGCTTTCTTAAACAGCCCTCCCAGCTCCGGTTGTTTCTAATGTAATCGGATAAATAAAATATTTGCAACTGTAAGTCAGCCCTCATACGTTCTTAAAATGTCCACATATGTACGTCGGGAAGTCATTGTTTTAGGAAAATGACAGGGAAAGAACGCCGCACAGGATCAGAAGAATTAGAATTTAGATCAGGTTGCAGCACATTGACAGGTTGGGAGGAAAGGAGCAGCAGGACATGCTAGCCCACCCAAGCAGGAGCCTGGGGCTCCTGACAGACATGCACATGTGGACATCACCGGTTCCACACTACAGATGGTGAAAAGGAGTTGCACAACAACTGAGAAAGTGGTGTACAGCCACCAACCAGGAATGTGGCACTGTTGGAGACAGCAAGCGGACAAGAGTCTGCTGGCGCAGGACTTGATTTCAGAGGCCGTAGGGTTAACTGTTAAGTCCCGGGACAAAATCTGCCCTGTTCTCCGCGAACGACAACTGCATTTTCCTGAGACAGAAGTCTGTCCAAGACAGGGCTGGAGAGTTGGCTTGGTGGTTAAGGGCACTTTTTTGTTTCAAGGGACCCAGATTTGATTCTCAGGACCCAAATAAAGGCTCGCCACTTCCTTGGACACCAAGCACACACACGTGGTACACAGAGGCACATGCCGTCAAAACACTCATACACATAAAATAATAAAACTAAATCTGAAAAATAAAGATAAAGATCAATCCAAGAGCCTTGGAGAAGAGCCTCACTGAACCCCCCCCCACAGCATGTCCACACACATCGGTCAGCTGGAAATTCATTCCCTATCTACCACAGGTTTCTGTTCTGATCTCTGCCACAGAACTTTGTTTCAAGTTATTAGGATTTTTTTCTCGTCTTTCTGTTATAATGTAGCTAATGCACTGTGACAGAATAATAATGCTAGCCAGGGAACAAGACTTGTTCTGCATTAGAAAAAAAAAATAAATGTTATAGAAAGTTACCTTTAGATTCTCCCAGCATGGCTGGCAAAGGATCGGTACATAGAGCATAAAGTTAAAGACCTCAAAGAACAAGGGAAAGAAACACTAATGATTCCGTAGATGGTGGGAAACCTGGTAAGCCTTGGGTTGGACACCTGATGTGGAGTTAAGTGATGTTTCATTCTTTATTGTGATTTTTAAATAGGATATAACCCAAGAATGCTGTCTGTAATGTTACAAAAGCTCAGTAATGGTGGCACTGAAAGACATGCTAACGCTTGGCAGACAGACTACCCAGGTCAATCTCCTAAGGGTTGGCACAGAGCTAACCCTCTGTAGAATTATGTGTTTGTTCACTCATATGGGCTTTTGGTGGCAGTGGTGGATTTGTTTTTTAAATGCTGTTTCTGTTTGTCAGGAGGGACATTTACAAAGCCATTAGAGTCTGGAGGTGAAAAGTGAGGTCACCTAGCCCAAAATCAGCTTTAAAAAAATAGAAAATGGCATGGAAAATATAACAATAAATGACAGTCATAGGATGAAACCCAAGTACCTGTCTCAAGTGTCCCCTTAAGACTATTATCCAAAACTATCTTTCAAATTGTCCTGACAGGTTTAGTAGTAACAAGAAGCTGTCCATCACTAATTAGAAACTTCATAATTGACTACAGTGATATTTCCACCAAAAAAGCCAGCTATGAAAGTAAAGAAAAATAGAGGAATGTTTATTAAAGTGCTACTCTGATATCTTTCCCAATTTGTATGTCAATCAGTCTACACATTTTTAATATCAAAATGAAGCAGTCTGTCGGAAAATATTTGGATGACTCTTCAGCACTTGTTGGAGGTGGTGTATTGTTATTACATTATTTTCATAAGCTATATCACTATCAAGTTTGGATATAGTGTTGAAACATATAATACAATAAACACTAATTCAAACTAACTTGGAGAGAACAATCTAAATAACATACTGTGCTACTAATATGCTATTAAGATGCTTGGCAGTTGGGGCTGGAGAGATGTCCCAGCAGTTGAGATGATGGCTGAGAACACAAGCTCAGATGTACCCAGCTGCCTGCAACTCCAGCTCCAGATAATCTGACACCCTTTTCTGGCCTCCCTGGAACACTACTCAAGTGATGAATCCCCATTCAGACACACAAAAATACACATAATTAAAACATTACAATTTATTTGTTTTAAAGATGTATGGCAATGACCACAAAGTTCATAGTCTAGAGCAGTGATTCTCAACCTTCCCAAGGCTGTGACCCTTTAATACAGTTCCTCATGTTGTGGTGACCCCAACCATAAAATAATTTCATTGCTCTTTCATAACTGTAATTTTTGATACTGTTATTAATCGTAATGTAACAATAATGTAAATATCTGATGTGCAGGAGATCTGGTACACAAGCCCCAAAGGGATCACCACCCACAGATTGAGAATCGCTGGTCTTGTACAGTGTTACTACTGCCATCAGCTTGGGCTTATAACAGGATGAAAAAAAAATATTTCTACTTGAAACATGTCTTTCACATGATGAGTAACATGGTAAATTCTTCTTAAAATAATTTAACCAGTCTTATAAACACATCTAGAAATGTATTAAAATCCCACTAATCCAAATCCCCAATAATTCCAAGGTTAATTTTATTTTCTCTATGTCAACATGAAGTTCACTTTTCTTCCAAGACATGTAAAGCTGTGTTTCCATAAAGGACAAGCTGGATTAATGAAATTTAACTATCTAGTTTTTGAAGAGATCAACCGTCGAGACTTTCAAAATCCTACATTGCTGCCATCTGGTGGTAAAATGAAGTTCTCTCTTCTCTTCAAACTGACTACAGTTCCCAAACCATCTGAACTCTACAAATAAGTTCTTCACATAAAGCATGGTAATAAAAGTAGAGAATTAAGCAATTGCTTTTAAAATGTTCACTTTTATTACATGCAGTTTAAAGACCCAAATAAATGTTCCTTTAGAAAATGTTATCTTCAAAATACTTATTAATTACTGCCCAGAACAAGCACTTAGCCTAACGAGTTAAACACAAATAAGGAACAGTCTTTGCTAAGCCCACCTATGCTATTATTATAACATGGTTCTTAATATCTCGTGTGTTTCAGAGCTCCAGTGCCATAGGTTATCATCAGACCACAACTTATTAGAGAAGTATCTTTGGACAAATAACCTCTCTGTTCTATACTCCGTTTGCTTACCTATGAAGTCAAATTTGTTATGAAAATTAACTATATATATGTGTGTGTGTGTGTATATACATATATATAGTGTCTGTATATAGTATATGTAATATGTGTATGTGATACTTATACTGTCATTAACAGTGGCAGTCTTTTATTAGGATTCCTGCCCTAAAGAGTATATCACATACGAAAGGAGTTGCTCAGCTGGTGTCTGTTCTCTAATCCCAAATGTCTACCATCCATCTACCTAAAAATGAAATCCATCATGTTTTCTACTCTGTTCCTCCAAGCGTCAAGGGGACTTTCTTTGCCACTGCCCCAACTATGAAGCTTACCTCTTGAAAGACAAAACATTTCCTGCCAGTTTCAAAGAAGCAAAGACTATGACAACAACAACAAAAACTTCTATTCAAGCATGGCTACAATAAGAAGCACTGGATTCATCCTACACTTTCAAAAACCTTCCTAAAGGATTAAGTGATAAGCCCAAAGGCATCCCTTTTATTACTTAGAGACAGTGACATAATGAAATGGGGCATTCTGGGTCACCTGCTTGAGCATTCGGAAATAGAAGAAATCGGGCTGGCTAGTTGATGCTCACTGCTATGCCCTGTAAGAGGAAACTTGCTGGCTCCCAGGAGCTAGCACTAATCCATCATAAACTGTTTCTACAGTCTTGTTTCTCACAGGACCTGCCTCAGGTGTTAATTCTCAGATGTTAAGCCTCAAATTCATAATTCTGAATTATCATGTTTTGTAGCAAGAAAACCACATTAGAAGAAACCATGTTAGCAGAATAACAATCATGGAATACCATGAGTATGCTGAGTTCCCCACTAGATCTAGTGACAAAGAGTGGCCAGAAACAGCACACTAAAACATAATTTGTTTTTTTTCAAAGTATACAGTACCTAGCTGGTATGATCTCCTAGTGCCAAGAGAGAAATAAATCTAAAAATTGCATTAATATAATACAATTATTATATTCTTTGTAACATGGGAAAGCTGAGAACAGGTGCATCGACATGGCTTTTTCTTTGAGTGTCCCTCACTCAAAAATAGCATGTCTGCCTAACACACTGTACACTTGTCTACCACACAACTTATACCTATTCTATCTCTCACAAGGGGTTATAGTCATATCATTTAAAAAATAATTTGTGGATCATCAATTGTGTATATGGGGCCAATATTTTCTGAAGGCAATATTTTATCAGTCATCAATTACGTGCATGAAACAATTCTGCATAACATTTTGTGCTGTGGCACAGGAACAGAAATTGCTTTATAAACTTGAGTCAATAAGCTTCAAAGCAAACTAGAATGGGATTAATGTGCATTTCAGGTGCATTATAACTAACTCCCAGATGAGAGAGTCTAGACAGGCAATAATAAAAATTAACAGTCTTACCAGGATTATGAGCCAGCAAATTATTGGAAAAGATATCTTTGATTTATTATGGTCATCAAAAGAATAATTCCTGGGCTATAGAATAATATTAGTCCAGTTCCAGAGGAGACAAAGAGTCAATTGTTAATCATAGAAATGACTTATATTTTGGTATCTCAAAAATCATTTGAAAATACAGCAAAGAAATTAATTTTGTCTATTTATCTTGGAAAGGACATGAAACTAAGTTATTAGTCTACATTTTCAAGAACCTGAATCACACCAGGCCATATCATATCTTTTGGACAAATGAAAGAATACCTGAGTAATGACAGCTTACTTAGACTTTCACAAAACCCTGGGCATTCTTTCAGTGCATATCTGTAAAAGCTCGGCATATCCATGAAGAAAGATGGTATAGCAATGGCAAAGCTGACCCTGGGAATAAATAACTGCTTGCTCTCTTTCTTCCTGAGACCCAAATACATAGCAAAGTTTTATATACCTCACTCATAAACTAAAAGACCCATCTCAGATAACCCCAATTCTCAGAGCGTGTGATACATCATGAAGAAGGAGAAACAGAGGTAAACTGGAAAGAAACTTCTTAAAGTGGTGCAAAGAATTCAGAACAGCCAGGTTGTAACACGTTGGGCTTTTTTCCCAAGAGCTCATTCTCTCTCCCTCTCCCTCTCCCTC